>DWFO01002223.1:0-14136 GCA_018246595.1 Mimoniades nurscia nurscia | reverse complement strand
TACTAGAAAATCTAAATTAGAAAATTTTTAGTAGTGTCCGACCCGGGAATCGAACCCAGGACCTCCCGTTCGGCATTACATATTTAAACTAACTAACAAACTCATTATGCGTTTATAACTAATCACGGTAGCTTTTTAGAAGACGAAAGCATTATTTATTCGTCGGGTTTTTGTCAGTAGATATTACGCTTTTGGTCTACATCCACACATCCAAAGACAATAAACCGTAATCAAATCATCAACTGTCCACAAATCGAGATCCCATCTCATCGGCTAACAGACGCCAATGTAAATAAGACTATGTAATTAATATGTAATTACGTATAATTAATCTGTTATAGCGTATTGCGTGTGTAAGTGATTTATGTAGGACGGAAGTGACGTATTGAATGAAAATCTATTTGTATGGGATGTTGCGCGTGCTACTCATGTATTCTTATGAGAATATTATTATTACATCATCAAGCCAGGTCTTTTACGGGGTAGGCAAAGAGCACAAAGTGCAAAATATTTCTATCCTTACATATTTGCTGTACGTCTTCCATACTAGTGCTGTAGACTCACACAATGACAAGTGGGTAGATAAAAGCAGAACGGAGCAAGTTTTGAGTTTCGTGATTTTAGACGTCTGCGCAGCCGGGATTCGGACGCGAAATCATTGCAAAGCGAACCAACACAGTGAACATCGTGTCGAACGCGTGGCCGTGTATAAATATAACATTTTACTGCTTGGCTGCCTGTTTACAACATCTAGACATTTAATAACAAAGGTGAAGTTGCATTCGAGCAACAATGAAACGTACTCCCGCCTAATGTCTACTACATAAACAACTTGTAAATATGTATAAAGAGTTCTATATCACAATCGTAAACAACCTTTGAATTTAACCTAATTAGTATTTTTGTTTTCTTGTGCGAGTAACGAATAAAACACCTAAGTAAATCAAATATTAATCGACAAATGAATTTCTTATAATACTCGCAAACTTCTAGCAGTTTGTGAGTTGGTGGATAATATTATATGTAGTTTACAACTTGATGTATCCATTTTTAATAGCTTTGCTTACGTTAATTAAATTAACGTATTAAAAACGCCGTTTTTTTATTCATTTATTAATAAGAACGAACATAATGTAAATATAAAATTTATTTAACATTTTATGTTAAATAGTAACATATATATATTTACGATATTCGTGTGAACTTCTCATTTACATGCAGTCGAATATACTCTTTCTTTACAATTAAAAGAAGGTGTTATAGAAAATGATTTAGTTTATTGTATGATTTCATTGCCATCTAGTGAGTATTAAACAAACTGTGCTTATTTGATTGATCAAGAGATGGCGCTGTACGCATTAATTACAATTGGTTGTTAACATTAACAAATCTGCGTCTGTAGACATTTAAATAAACCTTAAGCTTATTAAGTTAACGTCTAAACTTGCCGGGAACAGCTAACTTTATATATTAATTGTACAATCGCGGCCTAAACAAACACCAAATAACCCATACATCCCGACGTTTTATTTGAATAATTATAATAACAGTTGAGTTTTCCCGAACAATGTAAGTATATACCTACGTAGAATATTAGGAATGGAAAACGCGTGTTTGGCATTTGAACATTAAGTTAGTAATAACGTACATTGAGGACCTTAATATAATTGTGACCCAAATTTGAAATTGTTACATAATGAGTAACGTTACATAAGGCGTAAGTACAAAGTTAGCGTAGGCTAAGGGTACCGCTAATATTAAAAAACTACTATATAGGTACGTACAAGGTGAATATTCAGTAGGTCAATCAAGTCATAAGTTTAGAATTTTGATTTCGACTAAGGAGATCTGGATTTAGACTTACTGGCAAGTGGCGTATTAACTTGCGTCTTAGCTTTAACGTTCTCACACTAAGAAGAAATTCCTCTTCATCAGTGAAAAGATAACGAAGAGATCGATGACTTATAAAATATTCACTTTTTTGAATATACATCCTAGGTACATTTTCATTTGTTAAAAGCGTAAAAATTGCGGGTTTCATTTACTTGATAAAACAATGCATATTTAACAAGTTTGTAATACATATAAGTGTGGATAGATGCATGTGTTGATTATAATGAAAAAATAATGAAACTTAAGAATGAGAGAAAACGAATTAAACTAGATATGTAGCACTATAATTTAATTTGAAGAATATTGAACTTTATTGTATTTAACTTACGTTTCGATATCGTTCGCACCGATATCTATTCCATGATCGGCGGTCCGCACGCCTCTTCCGTTTAGAACAGTGTTGAATTCTGAAACAATGAGGAATGTTTATTTTTTATTATTCAAACGAGTACCTTAATTAGATTATTAGTAGGTAAAATAATGTCAGTTTCACACGCACTATTTCGTTTGAATATTTTAAATATTCTATCACAGTACGATTTTATCTGACTTATATATTGGTAGTAACACTGCTTTTACTGATTTAACGGTATAGAAATTCAATACCTATTGTCATAATTAATAAATATATATGTTGCAGTGGGAAAACACATGCTGGTTAAAAGCAAAAATAATTACTTGCTAATAATGGTACGAGTAAACTAAAATGATTTCGAAGTAAACATTTCAATCAAATATGTAGTTACGTTTAATAAAAACAATATTGTCATTTCAAACTCATATACGGACATAAACATGACTATATCTTATGGTACGTCGTCTATAGGCACATAAAAAAGCAAAGGCATAACTTCGACACAAATGTCTTTAATCATTCGTAGTTCACACAATACTGCCCGAGTCGAAATTGACTATGATAAACGATGTCCATTCATCACTTTCAAATTTGAATTAAAATAACGCACGCAACGGTCGCCTACATACTATCCTGACCGAGAGCTGTTGGTTTTAACACTGATTTGTAATAAGTTCGAAAATGAGGACGCTTGAAGATGTAAAGCTACACGAATTCCGTCTTTATTACATTAAACACGCCGTTACAGAATCTCATATAATAAGATACTTTGGTTCGATATAATTCAAAAGATAACGAGGAACGAAAGGTAAACGAAAACATTTAAATCAATCAATTAGAGTCCTTAAGGACTGACAGTCTTAGTATTAATTTCTAACAGTCATGACGAACACTGCATCAAATTTTGGTCACGAGATGTTTTGAACGTTAGGTTAAACTTAACCTAACCGTAGATACATTTTATAACCTCACATAATCATGTGAGGTTATAAAATATATCTATACAAGCTACAAACGTATAGATGACGACAATGCAGACAATCAATGATTTTTAAATACAGTAGGTATTTAAATTAGGATAAATTAATCAATAGATGTATAGATTATCGGCCTAGCGTGAGCCGTAAGTTCGAGTGTTTTCGAGTTAAATAAAACTGTTCGAAGTAAAAACTGAACCTTACAGAGGCAGGCGGCAAGTAATAAAGTACTAGGACAAAGGTCTCTTCAAAGCTCTCTATATCGAAATAGAGGTGTTTCTATTCTTTCCTTCAGGTGGCTTTCGGACTAGACAGCATTAGCAGGAACCACTTGCATTTACAGACGATACAAAGGTACTTTACTTTGAACGATTTATTTTGCGACATAGACAAAAAGATATTCTTTTTTCTTTTTTCCTAAAATTTTTGTTTTTTTTTATCTACATAAGTATTCCAAACATTATACTCAAAACTTTACTTTCATATTCATTTTTTAATATTTCGTGGCAGCTAATAATAAACAATACATATAGCAAATACTCCTGTTCTGTCTGCCTAACCCATAACCGTCGTGACCGCCAGTATCTATAAATATAAATAACGTGCGGAAACGACGGTATCATGATAGAATTACTCAATGACAATAGATAAGTACGCAGTTTGCATAAATTTGGGCTCGATATTATAATTCCAAGCGTGTCTAACATATTTAACAATTACCTCATCACTATAAGATCAGCTTTTTTCAAGTACGTTTTCAATGTAGCAGTAATTTTATAAATTTTAAGTTACGTGGGTAAATAAATGTTTTCACAAAAAAAATGATGCCCTTGAAAGTGTTTTGTGGTCGCTTTATTACAATGTAAAAAAAATATTTGACATATTAATGTTTTTGTCGTCACGTGGATTGGAATATAATGTGATATTATAAAATAGTACGTTGCCTGGCCTGTTGGACCGGTAGTTAGGTGACCTTGACTGCTAAGCCGGAAGTCGAGGATTTTATTTCCACACAATTTAGACGTTAAGTTATCAATGAAATCAGTATCTGGAAATTGATCTATATATACAGCTGCTAGCCATATAATAGTTATAGATTAGAATAAGATCAAAGACCCGGGTGCGAAATCCTAAGATATTAGTATTATTATTAATGTGCGAATAATATCAATATTAAACTGATATTTCGAATCCCAGGTCAGATTTGGTCAGATTGGATTTTTCTAACTTAGATTCTCGAGTAGACACTTTTAGTAGTGGCGTGAACTTTGTACTGTGTTCGATGTATGATGACAATAGAATCGCCACCTATTCCATAGTGGGACGGAAACGTAACTGGTGGAACGTGACTGTGTTCTACATTCTTCTTTCCTCTGCTTACCTCTTCGGGGATTATATTATGTGATGTTACGTTTATGGTTCAATTAAAATTCTCATATTTATCATGTAATTAATTATGATGTCAAGATAATTCTTAAATCAAATCTTATTTTCTAAACACAATGTAACCATACAATTTCAATCGGGCGAAGAGCGAAGATTCAAAATTCTATTTTATAGAATGTATCTGAATAAATTCAATACAAGAGTGTAAATAGCGCAACGGATCGAGAGAAAAAGCGAAGGTAGATTAATAGCATTCTAAATACCAGGTTCATTGCCGTCCGAGGGACCCTGTCGTTCATTGAAGGCTTTCTCGCAAATTAACGACGGATATTAATCAATCGGTGATATTTTTACGAGGGCCTTCCCCCCGCGGCGTTACCGCCGTTTGTTGAAAGATATGGAAAAAGTGTTGGCCAAATCTTAAGACTAAACACTTAATAATACATAGTATTGATAGGTTTTTAGCACAGACGTATTGCAAGCGTAAGTTGCGTTTTCTATATAATATTTCTATTGAAATGGTAAACTTATTGTTAGCCCAAAAACATTAGGTAAATTATAAGTATGTATATACGCATTTTGTACCAGATCGAACATGTTCACAATATCTTATATCAAAACGTTAAGAAATATAAAAACAAAAATAAACATGTTCAAGAACACAATCGCTGTGTTTTTTTTGTATGCCTGTTTAATAATAATTATGTTAAATTAAAAGGAATTAATTCTAAACATATTATTGAAATTGTTTTCAGTGAACAAAATAAATCTTACTTAGCGCGCTTTTCATCGATAAAAGATTTGGTAGTTACTTCATCTCTGGGTCAATACCCCAGAATTCTTTCAGGCATTCAATACACGAAAGTACAGACAGACTAGTACAAAAATATACAAATGTAAAATCTATGTTTTTTAAAATGGCCTATTTCTTGCTATGAAATATTCGAGTTTTTGATTAGAGCTATGTTATGGTTCTACACCAAGTTATAATTCGCTCCAGGTACCACTGAAAGTTGCTAAGCATTACTATATTTACTATATTTTTAAGTAATTCCTACCTACGTCGTTGCGGCCTATTTAACGTTTACTAAACGTATCTTTTCGTTTAATCAACGATTATTGTGAATTTTATTGTGTACGTAAAGTATTTATAAAGGCATAGTTAGTAACTTTATTAATCTGTCAACGCTGCCATTACACGATTTTATATGTTACCATTTCATATTTTAACTGCCGATTGGCATTGCTACGGTTATTTTAAATGAATATCGTATTAATACGTATGGAAGTGTTATTAAGTATGGCAGACTATGACCTTAACCCTCTCGTTCTGAGAGGCGGCGCGTATCTGGCAGAAACATAAAAAAATGACCGAGAAAAAAATTGATTACGTACCCCCCACAACAATAACAGTTACGACTTCTAGTACAAGTGGAATAAGCCTTAACTTTAAAGTTACTATGTTTTTTTTACCTGTAAAATTATAAAAGCACCTCGGGTATATACCTAAATAAACGAATTATTCGTAAGCACTGTTAAGGATCTCGTAATTGTTCATTTCGTATGTAATTATGTGTCATATTTATATTTATTTACGTGGTTAATATTACGTATAAAAGGTAATTGTTAATAGAATGCATTTTTCCAATTAGCCTATATTTATTTTAGTTCAGAGGACAGTTGACAGTCGGTATATTTTATTTGTGATTGCTTTATAAAACACTTTCAATAATTCACTGACCTATACCTACATACCTATCCATCTATTCAATATATAATAGCGACACTCATTTTATATTATAATAATTGAACGTTATGTATTTGTAAATAAAACATACTGAATGGTAATTTTAATGTATACTACATAGAAACGAAGTTTCTAGAAAATATAAAATGAAGAGAAATCCGGGATAAAACTAAATTGTCCAAAGCAGGTTTTCGGAAAAATCCCTTCTTATTAAATTTGGAATTGCGAAATGAACTCAGCTCCAGAACGCTGATTGTTAGGAAAGAGAGAGTTTAGAAATAATAAAATAATCCTTAAGACTGATAAATATTCACGAAAGGGATAGCTTTACATGTTTCATGTAGCCAATTCTGTTTATATGTAACGATAGCGTAGTTAATTTCTGTTACAAACTCTCATATACATACCTATTTATATATCAATTATCAAGAAATTTTACCTCTCAAAACTACGAGAATTATTTGTACTATTAAATGCTGCAAAGTTTATTACAAATACATCGAATTGTCTGTTTTTTGTGTCTGTCGAATTGTACGGGCGATACACTATCGGATAGCCGGATTTAAAATGCACCTAATATGGGCAGTGTTCACAAAGGCTTGAATATTGGTTACATCTTCTTTAACCCTCTACTTTTGTTTTGAAAATAAAAAGACTACTCTATGTGGACACTGAAATTTTTATTCTGAAATATTTCAAGTAACATTCGATTTCTGTTAAAAAGAAACCGTATTGTTTTTTGACATTAAATACGTTTTCGCATAAGTATATTTACACTTATTAAAATACCCAAATTTCAAGAAATATACAAATTATCATTTTTAATATGGATCACATCGATAAATCTCCTCGGAGCAAACACCTGCGAACTATCAGAATCAATCAGAACTTAATTTGAAGTTCACATTAACAGCATCTGATACCTGACATCCATTAATCAAAGTCGAACAGCGTTTTTAAAGGTAAGCGCTGCGCGTGCGCGGCGGATCGCGACTTTACTTAAGCCAACCTTATAATGGTGATCTATTGTCGAGCTTAATTATATCTTACCTTTTTGTATACCTTCACGGCGAGTTTTGTTACCTTGAGGTGATGTTACGTGTTGATGCATCTAGATGAATTTTATTTGTATTTGTCCAATATAACATTAATTTGTTAGGCAAACAATGTGCATTGCAGGGATAATGGATTTCTATAAAGGAAAGTATATATATTCCTGAATGTCATATCGAAAATTGGGTACTCAAAATATTGGTAACATAACGCAATGTTTGAGTCCCGTAACCGTCAAAATTATCTCAGGACTCATGCCACGTATCCGGATGAAACTCCTAATATCAATTATCACTACATTAAGCCGGCCATTACTCGGGTTGTTGAGGCCCCAAGGGTTAGGGTCAATTTCACTAGATCATTCGCAATGTCCGCTATTACAGGCCACATCAAATTTGACTTGTCACTTAACGTATTAAGTGTATACAGTTTCTTAGTAAAATCGTCATAGTGTTTATGACGAGACATATTACACACGATCTGTTAAATTAGCATACTCGGGATTTGGTCAGTCATTGGATAGATGACCTTAATAGATACGCTATGCCCACGAAAGGCGTATTAATAATTCTTAAAATAACTTTTGTTGTGTCGTGGCACTCAATAACTTAAGGTTAAGTTCTGTTAAGTTCTGTTAAGGCGTTATTATTTATATTTATTACCATCCTCTCCGTACTCCAAGTACAAGTAAATGATCAGTACTCCAAAAACTCAATTAGGCTAGTGTGTGATGCTAGCAACAGAACTTTACATCCAGTTGAGTATTGCTATCACATGAGCAAGTGCCTTATAATTCCTATACAATTAACAAAGTATAACAGCTTCATAACACTTAGTTAAGATTCACGATTTATCAGATTGATATAATATTTACTTTATTTACTTTGCATAAAACATTTTCGCTTAACATAAATTATAATTCAATTAACACTGATAATACCGGATAATGAAGTAATAAAATCACGCGGAGTATACGCACACGGATAACAAGAATAAACTTGAGAATATTTAATCTCATGTTGTAATAGAATATTTAATCTTCATTGTTCCACGGCTGGACACAATGGTCTCATTTCAGTATGAAAAGTGTTAAATTCGGCCAGATTTCAAATTCAAATCCCATCCCACGACTGGCCCGTTGGTGTAGTGGTCAGTGAACCTGACTATTGCGCCGGAGGTCTTCGGTTTGACTACCACCCAGAATAAATATTTGTGTGATGAGCACAAGTATTTGTTCTGTGTCTGCGTGTAAAAAAATATCTAGGTATTTAAGTATATATTTATATGTATATATGTAGTTTATCAGCCGTCTGGTTACCATACCACAAGCTCTGTCGATGCTTACTTTGGGATCAGATGGCCGTGTGTGGAGATGTCCCGAGATATTATTATTATTTGGATTATAACAATAACAATTTGATTACGTTTTCAGGCATACATTTATTAATACGATATACGATACAATAATTCAGCATATTTGAGCGACGAACGAGTGGAATATCTTATCTGTGTCTGTTTCCCGACAAGAATAATCTGGATGTCTTCAAACATTATGTCAGCATGTAGGTATTTACTAGGCAAGCATATAATGGGCTACATTATGTTTTCCATCGGGGAAGACTGTGGCCAAATGCTAGCCGTATAAAAAAAATATTATTTCTATTTTAGGCTGATGATATTGATGATAATATATCTTAAATGTTTTACTACCTCTGTGATTACTTATCTCTATAACTATGTCTGCTTTACTCTTCAACTAACAAGTTTCAAACTCAAGTGCACGACGAAGGTACAATAAATATTAACCTTCAATCCTACTGACTTTATTAATTGTTTTACCGCAAAATTTATAAATTAATTATTAATAATTTTTTAAACTATAATTAGCTTGATAAATAGATCATTGGATTTTAAAAAGATTGTGCAGATTGCTTTGTTTCAGAACTTTGTAAGATTCAAGGCAACGATAGTGTCGAGCCCTTTAGCACGTTTCTGTGTCGAAATTAGCTTCTACAAAAGGCTATATTTTAAAAGAGCTTATTTTACTCGTCTCACGAAAAGCTCTCGATGCCGGAAGTATGCTTATGAAGTTTAGTGAGTTAGGTACTTACACTACATGTTATGCATAAAATAAAGCAGATTTTTAGAAATTAAGATTTGTCGTTGACTTTAAAAAACATGTCCCAAGGAATTTCATATTGCACTTAAAGCTTTCTGTTCGTCACTTCTCCAATACCGACGAACGATAATAGTGGTCAGTGGCCAAACCATTCGTTGAATGTTTAAAATGTCCGAAGCCATGGATGAGATTAATGAATGTACATAACGTTCGACAGGTCCTGGATTCAAATTCCGGGTCTATTACAGCTAGATTTTTGTAAATTATAATTTCTTGTTAAAACATCTAGTATTAGTCTTGATTTGTGTCCGGTGTGTAGCAATAGGCCCATGCCCTATTTCACAGAGGGACGTAAACGTGACTGGTGCAATGTGGGAGTACGCTACACTCCTCTGCCTACCTTTTTGGGATTACAAACGTGATTTTACGTTTTATATAACGATAAAAACCAACACCAGTTTCTTACCGCGCCCTACAGAGACGAAAATGCTATTAACAATATCCCACGAGTGATCAACTCATCCCAATCGCTTCCATTCTAAATCCGTGACTAAGATGCAACAAAATTTTTATCATAAACTTTTCCTTTTTACTGGATATTTCATATATACTCGGAGTAACAATACGTAACATTACACCTATAATCCCCGGAGAGGTAGGCAGAAGAATGTAGAACACTAGTAACTAAATAAATTTAATTATTAAAGCATTTTATAAAAAATATCATTCTTCATATTGATATTGTAATAATTATACCAATATATATAACTATACAATATGATGAACCTTCCTGTTCAATATATGTTTTACTTGTGGCCTCGGTTAATAAAGCTCGAGGCAAGCCAAGGCGCGCCACAGTTGTAGGTGTGTTAGCACTTAGAGTATTAATTAATTAGAAAATAAACTCCACTTTATTGAAGGGAATTGTCCATAAATGATGCATTACAATGCTAGACTAATAATACTTAAGTGACCTTTGTGTCTGTGGTGCTATGAAGGACAGACCTTGAGGTAAAGTTGCCATACAATTAATATTATTAACTTCTTAATTACAAACGACATGTACACTTTTAATCACACATATGTGGTATCCCGTGGGATGCTACATTATGTTTAATTACGTGTTATAATTAAATTACTTGGAAATTTTAATCAACTTACCTGTCATTTATTTCTCGGAGAATTCCACACGGTTGTTATAAATTGTTAAATGTTACAAACTGCAAGGTATGAAACGGTGAAAGAACGAGGAGATCAAGGAAAAGACATTTTTATTATAACAGCAAATAAGGACCCTGCAGGGTGAACAGAGAGCATTGCGTGCTAAATATCTCTATTTTTACAGACTTGACATGGAATAAACACACATTATAAACATGTATAAAATCAAGCAAGTATACTAACAAGATCTATTTTAAAGTACTCCTCGATTGTACAGAAAAATTTAGAAGCCCCGCACCTTATGTTGTTACATGTACGTTGAAAGCGCCTCATATCCGACGTCGTATTAAAACTTACGTCTATCCCAGAGTTGATATCAAGAAATCCTCGAGGAAAGTCCAACGGGTGACGCAGACGAGATATTAGTAATACATATATGTATTTGACACGGATATTACTCGGTTCTCACCATACACTGAGTACTAAATCGACAAGACATATTCGTTGTACATATACCTACATTAAGTTGTCTTTTATCTTAGAGCGCACATATTTTGAACGATGACCGCCAGGATTTGAACCCAGGACCTCTAAAATGGGAGGCTATATTCTAAGCCACTGAGCTATTAATGCTTTTATACATATACCAAAGAAATGGGTTCTTGCACACACAATGACATAATATAATGTCACACACATATACAGTGCTTCGATATTCGAATCTAGCGAAGACTAATTGACTTTCCTCCATTATTAATTAATAATATATATAACTCAAATACAAATATAAAGCAAGTTCAAATTATTATATTTCTCTATAAACAGACAAACAATTGAGTGACAATTAATGAATTACAGTCAGAGCAGCGGCGGCATATAAATACGTCACATAAATGATACCCTTGACCTTTCCGAGGAATATCCTCGCCCCGAATAGACTCCCATAAGAAAATCCCTCCCGCGTACTGTTGTAGGAAATTGGATTTTTACTTCTTGAAACGGAAAATTGGATGCAAATAAAGAAAGAACGAAAAATGATATTATATTCAATTTTACTGTGTGAACAGAAACAGAAATAGATTTATACGTTTATTTAATACGTATAATTTCAAATAGTCAATAGCTTAAAGTTGACATCGTCGTTATCATCATCATCAGCATGGAGAATGGACATAAGACCAAGAGGGGTTACGGCTGTAATCCCCACGCTGGGCATACAGGTTGAAGATCGCAGAACGAAGCTTCTCGCACCGCCCACGTCGCTGCCCAAAGGCGGGCAGGGCAGGTAGCTGTGCCAGGGCAGACCGCGCCATACCACGATCTGCCAGCGCCGAGTTTAGTCGCCTCTTACGACACCTGCATCCCGGCACAGAGTCGGGAAATATACTCGTATTCTTACTTCGCCCCGACACGGGTAATAACTCGTTGACATGAGGCATTTTAAAAATTCAATAACTCAAAGGAGGAATAACGCATTCAAACATTTTATAACTTAAAATTAACAAAAGACATTTTAAAATATTCAGTTACTTAAAGTTCACGCAAGACATTTCAAATATTCAATTACTTAAATATTCAATTTACATACGACATTTCAAATAATATTATTAAACACCACCAACCAGAGGACGGCGGACACATAGCGAATAATAGCTGTTACTACCAACAAACTAATAACAATTCTTCTTACTAATTTTTTCGCTTACAATTAAGTACCACTCGCTGTAATAGAGAAGTAAAACATCGCGTGAAATCTTGCACGTGTTAGAGTTATGTATGTAATACATCCAATATCCATAATACATATTTTCTAAGGCGTGTGAAACATGCAAACTCGAACTTCGGCACTATGGCCTTAACCCTTCTCACTCTAAACGGAGAACCGTAGACAGCAGTGGAACGACAAGTGTTGATTATGATTAGCACCTAAGTTATTATCGTGATCTCTTTCACACCAAGCACAAACCATTTAATATAATATGCGTTAAAATTTTGTTTAAAATTTACTTCTGCTATTGCGTTTCAATTCATAAATTTAAGAATATTGAACATGCATATTTAAATGAATTCTTGATATTACGTGAAAAATTTCTTCCTCGGAGCACGATCGCTGGTAATATAGAAAATCAGTCGTGCGAAGAATGTTGTCGACATGCGTACGCATTCTCACATTTTATATTAAATCGATTATTTATATTAAATACGGAACGAACATAAGTACTTTTTATCACACTTATCGTCCTACTATTCATGACCGTTGTCATGAACTACGATCCAAAATGGAATGTGTATCCACATAAATAGATATATATTTTTAACACGTTTATCACGACCAGCAACCCTTATTGTTTGACGATAACCTTCTCTCATTGCTTGTTTTTAAACCATTATCTATCATGGCCACCAGATGCTAGTTAGCAGGCTCATACGATCTAAGTACCTTGTACACAACTCTCCGGTGCGCTGGTTTTCTCACAACGTCTCCTATAACTGTTAAAGGCAGTAATATTTTATCTACGGCACGATAAATCTATAAGGATAGAGATATTTGGTAGTCGGTACTCTCTGCCATCCCCTAAAGAACCTAGCGTGAATATATGTATGTGTATTTTATCTAAAGAACCTATTTACCTTCTAAAAGTAAGCGACGCATAAGTATTAGATATTCGAATCGAAAAACCTCAATGTGAGGCTAAATCTGAGCTTTCAGTGGTTTCATATGTGTCTGAAAATATTTATAGAAATATAATAATAGATATGTACATAAGATTTCGCTCACGAGAAGTAATTGGATCATTTACTGAAAAATTTATGAAATGCATGAAAAACCATCTGTACCTTTTTTTAAATAATGTAACTATTTAAATGCGAATCGACGTAAACATGTTTGCGTTGACATTGCGTATATTTTATGTCATTTGTAGTTAGCGATGTGACACATCGATAAAACTCAATTTACGATAAGGACCCTGTAAAAACGTTGCTGTGAAATAACAAAAGCTTGTTTTATGAAACGTTATTAAATTTGATAGTGGGAATATGTTTCTTTATAGGCGACATCAGCGTTAGCTTGTGGTGGACGCTATAAAAACATTGCTCAGAAGCGAAACGAAACGATTCCAATGTACGCACACATAAGAACCTCTGCAATAGTACGAGTATATCAATTTTTTATGCAAGTATAATGTAACGTTAAATAAAATTAGATAAAAAAATCGCATAATATTGTTTATATAATATTTTATGAAGATAAAAATATAGAAACTTCACGCCTGTAATCCCCGAAGAGTTAGGCAGAGGAATGTAGAACATTCCCACGTTTCACCAGTTACTTTTTAGTCCCACGATGGTATAGGTGGTGAGCCTAATGCCATACACCGGGCACGTATCCAGACTCCGAGCCACTACTAGAAAATCTAAATTAGAAAATTTAGTAGTGCCCGAC
>DWFO01002222.1:0-14138 GCA_018246595.1 Mimoniades nurscia nurscia | reverse complement strand
AACTGGCCTTCCTGAGCGGGGGTCGTCTTCAATCGAGTCCCGACCATGTTTAAAAAGTCCATGCCACTAAGCACTAAGCGAGCCCATCTATCCCCACTCCATCCCCTCCATTCCACGAACTTTTGGACCTCCCCTCGTATTGTCTATAATCATTTTCCGGAAAACAAATGACTCAGCTGTAAAAGGGGAAAATCACCTAATTAATTATTCAATTTAAATACATAATGTTACTACTGAACTTCATTAGTCTTAAATTAACACAAGTTCAATCAGCGTTCATATTTTCAGGCAGAGTACTACTTCTTACGCTGGCTCAGCGACCCGAAGTGGATCTTGGCCTCCGACACTAAAAGCTTCTCTTTGCAAATCTGCGATTTGGAGAGCTTTTAGATCTTTCTGGACTTCATCGCTCCAGCGATACCTTGGTCGTCCAACCGGACGTCCAAGGTACGCTTTCTTTACTGTACGATCCTCCTCCATTCTCTCTACGTGGCCGAGCCAGCGGAATCGGGTAGCTTTTATTTCCCCTATTATATTAGGCTCCGCTATTAAGATATCAAGAAGTCATTATTACTATAGTATTACTATTATTTTAAAAAATCCGTTTTACAATTTCCAACCGCCTGACAAGGGTTTTTACTAAACAGAAATACACAAGATTCTCTTTGTGTGTACAACTAATCAATATTTTCCATCTGCGTTCATTATTTTCAGGCAGAATTCTTTAAGTTCCATTGAAACGCTAAAAACTAGTAAAACTATGTGAGCCGTCGCCGCTGCAGTTAGCGTGCGTTGCCGTCCTTTCGTCTTTATTTTCTATGGGATAAAAACACTTTTCTATGAGATATTATAAAATGACACATTACTTTTATAGGCCCTATATAGTGTGTCCTTTTCTTTTGGACCATTAGATATACCTATAGTTACATTACGAATAATGTCGCGTTACTGAAATAAATAGTTTTCAGGAATTGTTGAATAATTCCTAAATAACTGCGGAAGACGCAGCCAAAATCTACACAAATGGAATTAAATAAGGTATCTATATTACGACGTCTTTTTCCGTATAGTAAAGAATTCAATAGAAAATTTCTCCCATTAAGATTCTATGTGATAGATATGTGAAGAAGATATGATTGTCGATCGAAATCGAACAAGAAATATATCCCAAGACGGTGACGTGGCAGAGGGAGTCACGGGTAATGCCTGCAGTGCGTTTTATTAAATAAAATAAGAGTCGATAGATCAACGCCTGCGTCCTCACTCGTAAGTTTCGCTAGGTATCGTAATTATGCATTATAATAAAACTGTGTGAACAATACATGACATATTTATTACATTGAATGCTTCATCTTGAAAATTGAAACGAACGTCGTTTAACATTCTACGTTCTGATTACATAAGTTATGTCTGAAGTACTCTTAAGGACAAATATGTAGATGTGCAAAGAATATTTGATTACGTACAAGTTACATATGCAGTAGACATTACGCGTGTTGTGTTACGCCATAGCATTAAATGAGATTTAAAGTAAAGCCTAACCCAAAGATATGTGATAGATTAACAGAACAGTTTCAAAACGTGATCACTTATATAAGTGAAACAGTTTAAAGTTGCATGAGTTACGAATTAGAAATCAATTTATTTATAAGAAACGCTGTGAAAATTAATGAATATTGTATAAGCTTTTTGTATATTGCAGATCGTTATGACAGTAAGGCCGAGAAATTTTTTGTAAGAGAACATTTGCTGTTTACTAGTAGGTACGTGTCCGCTGTAGTTGAGTGTAAATTTAATCATAGGTAATGCAAGTACACTATTAGTGAAAACTAACTGAAACTGTTCTAGTGTGCAAGGGACATCTACTAAGACTTACAATTCGTTTATTAAGTCTATTGTTAAGGTTCAAATAAAGATATCGGAATTTTTTCAAGCACGGATCACTAGACATACTAACATAAAAATAACCCTTTGTCAGACAATAATTTCAATCCTATGTAAATTTGTAGCAGAACATAAATATAAGAACTTAATATTAATCGAGTAGACTGCAGGGTTCGTTTACTACCAGTACAATGCTACCAACATGTTTTTGAATTTCCTGAATTACCGTATGACTATAATAACAGGCCTGCTATGTACCTACGTAAAATTATATGTACGATTAAATGGATCATTTGACATGATGGTGTATTTTATTTCACTTATCAAATTGAAGTAAGACCATTTTTAGATCAGTAGGTATAGCTAATTATTAAATGAAGTATCATTTGTAAGCCGGTGAGGGTTGGTATTTGGTGGCAGACCGCTTGTTTCAAATTACTAGTCGTCGGATACCCTTTAAGTCAATTTATAAATATCTGGCAGACGGATTAGCAACCAACGTATTTACCCTATAAATAGCACTGAAGCATTATGATAGAGTATACGCCAGGCTTCACGTAGTTGTTGCGTCCATGCTCAACAGTCGGACCAAAGTTAGCAGTTATAAATAGTTAGTAGTAATCAATGCGTCACGTTTGACACCAGGATAATTTTTTATTCACCCCTGCGCCTACATACTGTTTAAGCTCCCAAAAAGTACGACAAATCATATAAATTCATGTCCAGAAGCGAATGTGAAAACTTAACGTCAGGTTACCCGCCTCTGCCTACTTGCCCGGTAAAATTTATAGGAAAATATGAGCTCGCAGTCTCTGTAACAGAAAAATACTCATTATGTTTCATCTACTGCTGGCGTTGTGTAAATTATGACCATTTCATATAAAATAAAATTCTAGTTTCTGTGCGAGGACAGACAAAAACTGGTTATCATCTGGCTGCCCCGGATTCTAAATAGTAACTGAAAAACTATATTTTTCATGGAAATTTAATGAGCAGAATTCTAACGTCCTATAATTATACTAAGAATGCAATTTTTTTTTATAAAAAAATCAACGGCAAGTAACGTTTTTTATAACAGTTTAAACCACTATTTTTATTGCAAACGTGTGTCAGTACTAACAGGTTCAATATCCCTAAGACAAAAACCTCTAAATAGAGCAGCGTTAAAGTATTTATATATGTCCCGATTCTTTTGAAAATGGAACTGTAAGTAGATCGTGTTCATGACCACAATTTGTGTTATAATGTAATTGGCACAGATGTATAAGTACAAAAAACATCCAAGCAGTATTTCCAGGGCATCGGTTTGCAATAGTCTTGGCTATGATGTCAACCAGTTCAGGCACATCTGTTTCCAAACTACTAGAACACTGAATCATCGAAGTTAATCAATCCACTGAAAACAGAAAGTTAATACAGCAAAATCAAAAATGAAATATAAGTGGACCTTGCTCTTTAACACATGTTGAGTTACACAGGCCACCTTCTACGAGCATAAGATTGTCAGTGTTTACCACACATCTCCAAGGTAACAGTCACCTCATTTTACTGATACCCTTCTATTTCAGGTAGTAGCCTAAATAAAGCTCAAGATGTTATTTACATACACAATAATTTATTGTTTCTTACAATTTAGTGAAGCTAAAATACATCTTGTCGATTGATTACAATTTAAAAGCTTTTTAGGTTTTCTAATCTCTCCCTGTGTTAAATCAAATGATTAAAAGCTTCTTTCTGCAGTCACCAGTAACACACCATGTTTTGCCACTCTGGCCTCGACACATAAATGATCATGTTTGTATGATAAAATATAACACTAAGGGAAAAGGATTGGTCAATGTGGATAGGATTTTGCGGAAATCACAACGCAGGTATCCTTACAACCACAATATATATTAGATAAAATTATAATATAAAGATCGCCATATTGAAAAAAAGTCTAGATTAATCGTAACTTATTATCTTATGAGATACACTGTAATTTATACTGAAACTTGTAAACTATTGGAGCGTTTTTCATAAAAGCAAAATATTGTGGATGAAAGAAAACTGACCCCTTCAATCTATGTCAGTCTGTTCTGTAGCATGCTACATTCACTAACTTAAAAAGAAGTTGTTTAACTAGTAAAAAAAATTAACACTCACTCAACTCCATCAACAAGCTCATTCTGTAATACATTTACTTACATTACCCAGCATGTTCTTAACATATGAGCTTTACTTGCATTTCATCAACAAAATTATATGTGAATACATAAGTGATAAATAAGGAACGCTCCATTTCCTAAACATATGGCTATTGTACAGTTTCACAATGCAATTTAGATCTAGTTAAAGTACAAATTCTTTAGGAATTACATAAATTCAAATGATGTAAATTTAACTAATGTTTAAACTAAATTGAGTGTATGCAATATGACATCTACCAACACATCAATGTTAACAGAAAACAATTTTTCCCTTATAGAAAATGTTTCTTACACATTACATAAACAGAAAGTATTGGCAAAATGTATACAATAATTACTTGGATACAACATTCGCGGTTAAAATTACAAATGATCAATATTAGGCAAATTCTAAAGTGACCATGAGAATATTTTACACAGATTTCATTAAATTTAAATTGCTGAAGAGGATGTCTGAGTACAGGGACCAGGGAGCGGGAACAGAGGGAGGAGCCCAGGCTGTGGCGATGTGTGTGTATATGTTTTGCTGTGTCACAATTGACTCATCACATGGCATACTTCCTTGTCCACTCTCGGGCTAGTTCATTGTACTTTTCTCTGTCAGTTTTATAGATCCTAGCAATTTCTGGCACCAAGGGATCATCTGGGTTTGGATCGCATAACAGTGAGCAGATTGACAGCAACACTGCAATAAAAAGAAACTTATATATAAACACACACTAAAAACAAAACATACACAAATAATAAATACACCATAATATTTTGAAATAAATGATAATATCAAGTTACCTTTAGATATAGTCAGTGCGGGAGACCACTGTGCACGCAGGATATCAAGACAGATTGAACCATTACTGTTTATATTAGGGTGGTAGATACGCGTTGTGAAAGCAACTTTTGGTGGTTTAAATGGATAATCTGTAGGGAAATGTATAGTCAAGAAGAATACACCACCTTGATAGGGACTGTCGACCTGAAATTTATTGAAGGAAATATTTAATTCATTACTGTTCTACTACTTTATTTATTAGAATTATATACATCTCAATGTGTCAAAATTATTATGGTCACAATTCACAATTTTTTTTACATAATATGGTGTACTATAAGTATTAAACAGACTAAAGGAATTACTTACTGGACCCATTATTGTGGCTTGCCAGTGAAAGACTGCAAGATAAAAAAATATATATTTAAAAATAATAATTACAACACTACTTTCAAATAATGTACAAATGAAAACAGAGACAAAGAAGAGGCAATATAAATTACCCTACTTTTTATTCTAAAAATTATTCTCCTACTAATAATGACAATAATGTAATTGCAGTGACTCAATGTATTTGCAAGAGATCAATAAATATTAATCACAACTCTTGGTTTCTCCACTTCTTCGAAATATGTATATGAATCATATAATTTTACTAAAATAACCAATTATGCTTTGTCTTCAGTAACCCTGTATACATACACTTTAAACATCACTCAAAACACAAAATCACTGATATGAAAAAGGGTAGATCAAGTATAAAATGCATTATTTATTATAATACGATCGAATGAGTCACACCAGTGCAGCAGAGGAGTACTTACGATCTTCTCCATGTGGACCTGCCGAACATTGTGCTGGAGGGTCTCTGCCCAGGTCTTGTAATTCCTGCACAATTAGATAATTCCTTCTATGTACAAGAATACAGGAAATACAATACGAAGATAAGTTAAACACGTCAAACACATCATCACTAACAAAAACGCACGGGCGTCAACATAATTCTGTTACATTTACCACCTTAGGCAAAAAATATAACAATTATCATTGCACCAAAACCTCAATCCTGCGAATAGGACTTTCAAGTCATGGATAATGACAAGAAAACCTCAAAATTGGCACATAATTCCGACATTTTATGTACGCCGTGTGCATAAAATTGACAAATACATGAACCAGTAAAACACCGTTATACTTAGTATATAAACCCTACTATTGTAATATGATTATTCTTACATATAATCACACGTAAAGAATTATCCAGAAGAAATGTCGATAATGGGTATTCACAATGACGAAACATTCACTACGAAGTCTGTTACAAATTTTACAATAATTCATTGTAAAAACTATTGAATCTATAAAATAAAAATCTGAAATGTAATACGTACCCTATTAATTCGTTTTAACGCCATTTGATTACAATATGATGAATTAACTGGCTTTCAACTAGACAACGAAACTGTGAGCCAAGGACCTTTGATTAGAGATTGCAAGATGGCTCCCGTCTAAACGCAAAAGTACCACATAAGTCGTTTTATGCAGTAATAATTAAATAATAACTATTAAATCAAAACTTCATAGATTATAATATAAAATAATAGTAACGAATATTAAGAAACAATAAGGATTGCAGCAGAGCTCAGGTTTTAACAAAATTAACACTCGCGACAAATGGAGAACAGCAAACAGGAAAATCGACCATTTACAAAGAGCGTTCAAGATAACTTTTCTTTTTTTAGGATATGTAACTTATCAAATAAATGTTTTTATCACATTTTGAAAATAAACTTTGCGAAAATTTTGTTTTATACTATATATTATTAGTAATTACTATAATTATAATTTTATTTTCTAAAAATTAACTTTCTTTTCACATAACAATTATTTCTTAAATTCCATTCAAAATAACATGAATATAGCCGTTTACATATGGCAATACCATAATTTTCGGATGTGACGTACACTCATAAGAATTCCGGGCGCTATTTTTGGATAGCAAAGTAGGTAGGTAGAGTTATTTTCAAACACATTTTTGCAATTCGAAACTTTTCCAGGTGCGAACATTAAAATTATCCTATAGGTATATTTAAGGACAGAGTTCTATTCGTAATAGCGTTTACAACTAAAATTTTGCACAAACTTGCATGACTTCACGTATAACTAGATTAACTTTAATTTGAATTTTTTCAATAAATTATTCTATTATTAACATAACAAAGCGTACAGATGTTCCAACCTTTGTTCTATTAATAAATCTATCCCTGAATATAAAATATGATACAAATATTACAACATTTGATTGATTTTACATTTTCTGTTCACCTAAGTTATAAATGATTTCTATAATAAAAAGAAACATAAAATATCTATATTTTTGATTCATTAATATTTACTTACTTACAGTACGGTCTCGTAACTTAATTAAAAAACATAAATTATTGCATCAATGTAACAAATAGTGTATAATATGACTACCGGTAACAATCGTAAATCATAAATTAATATCAACCAACAAACTAAAGACCATGTTTTCTAATTTATTTCTGAAATGCTATTGTATAATATATAATAATATTAGTACCGAAACTGTTTTTATTGCTTTATTTAAAAACATTTTTTACTTTAATCTTCTATAATAAATTTACCTGAGTAATAGTCATAATGATGACACGTAGCATATTTTACGAAGCATATAATATTTAATCAGAAACATTAATTAAAGTATTTATATTGTAAGAGTGATTTGAAATATATACTTTCAGTTTAAAATTAACTATATCTTATAGTATTGTAATTCAAATAAATAAACAAATAATAAATAAATAAATATAAATGTGTGGTGATGTCCCGAGATATTTATTTATTAATTCAAATATATACATTAAATATGCAGATATTGAAAGTATATTGTTAATTACAAATTTTTGCGTTATCTTAAACAGGCTTTACACAAAAAAAGCTTAAGTCATTATGATCTGTATTAGAAAATAATAAAATAATTGAATGTAACCAATGAAACAAAAATTAATTTGGACGTAACGATAAAGAATAGATATGTATTTTTATATGGATATAGTTATAGTATTTTAAATTTTTAGTAAGCGAGCCAAGCAAAAAGTCGTCTCGTTCATAGAGAGAGAAAGAGAAAGAATTTGGTATTTGTGTTTCTCTGTAAATTATTGTATCCGTCAGCAACTGTCCGCGTCACCAGTGTTGAGCCGTACACGACACACGACTGACACGACATACAAATGAGTTTGAAAGAGGAGCCTCCTTTTTATATTGAACCCTTACAATGGCTGCATTCCACTTAGGGTTCACAACACCCAAAACAGTCATTTGATAGTCCCACATGGCGCCCATGATCGTTGTGGTCACGGTGAAAACGTCACTGATGACGTCATGACTTACGCTCACGTCACGCTTGCGACGACCATTCCAAGACGTGGGTCGTAGTGAGCGTTGCAAAATATTTGAATATAATTATTTCTTACTGCAGTGATGTTAAATAAATTTCATTTTTTTTCAACATAAATCAATCAAACACAAATCAACAAATCAATCAAGTGGACCGACAAAAATGCCTCTAGACACTAGTTCATTCTATTTTAAATTTATATAATGAATGGTAAATTATCGCATACAATATTAATGTCATGTGATTTAAGATATATGAAATATTAGTGGAAACAGTATTATAGTGAGATTTGTTGAGTAATATTCTATTTTAACCAAAAACCACATCTTAAAAACCTTAGAACAGTACTTGCTTAATTATTTGCTTGGTTGCTTTTTCATTGCTGTTATTATAATGGCATATGGTACTAATTAAAATACAGTCGAATTTTATTATTAAATGTGACTGGATGTATTTAAACTTATCGATACAAATCATGAATCGAATGTTATTTATTCGTATTTCCATAAATCGAATACATTAGTCCAATGCATTCACTTCACTATTTTAAAGAGAAGAGGAGGAATTGACAACTAACAAACGAATTTGTAATGTAGCGGAGCGCGGGGCAGTCTAAAAAGTGCTTCGATTGAGATGTTATGTCCCCGTTTTTTTATTTAAACAATTTGTTTGTGAATGGATGTGTTGTAATACTGATATTCGCAATATGATCTTTAAGCTTAGTAATTAGTTTCCTGTTTTGATCATAAAAGACCTAGTTTTAAATATTCGCAACAGCTTTAATGAAAGAAAATTTGTGTTAACTAAAACATCAACACAGCGATATTTGATTTTTCTGTTGATTTGTTAACATACGTAACATAACAATGACCATAACAGTGACTAGAAAAATTAGTGAATGTCATGCGGAGACGGAGACTGTACAGTTTATGTCGATGGAAAAAGTAAGCACGAATTATTAAATTATTAATTGTGAATGATAGGTGATTTATGGATCAAAGTGTACTTCGAGATTATCTGAACTGATAAGAAAATATTTTTCGAATGTTTATGTTAAAAAAAATCTCTTATTAATAACGGGAAAATAAAATGTAAAAAAAAAAAACGTAACATCACGCCTGTAATCCCCGAAGAGGTAGCTAGAGGAATGTAGAACACTCCCACGTTTCACGAAGATAAAACGTAAATGTATTACATATATTGATATAGTATTAAAGTATTTTTTTTAATTATATGATATCAGCTTAAAATTATGTGAGGATACCTTGGAGAACATTGCTAAATGTCTTTCTTATTGCAAATGTTTGTTAAATTATTGTTGGCACATGATTGTTGGTTAAAATAGGGAAATTCGGTGGATTGTAAATGACTATTATTTATTAACACTTTCACACACTTGTTTTTGAACCATTAAAGTGGACTCTGTTAGGTAAATTTTATTAGGAAGTTCAAGTTTGTAGTATTTTTTTATTTACGCTTAACTGTCCATATGTTTTGTTCTATTAATATTGAATGCTGTCAAATCAGCATAATATTGATTTTAGAATACAAAAGCTTAACATTACGCCTCTAATCCTTAAAGGAGTAGGCAGAGGAGATTTTATCGTGTACTCCCACATTTCACCAGTTTCATTTGCATCCCATTGTGGAATACAGCTCCCGAGCCCCTACTAGAAGTTTCTGATGGTAAATCTAAGTTAGAAAAATACAATAGTATGTAACCTGGGATTTGAACCTGCGATTTGATTAGCAGTTGTACTTGCAAACATTCAACCAATTACACAGTCAATTTTAAACATGCATTTGTATTATAATGGTGTGTCTGAATGAAGAGAGGGACAAATGTAGAAGAAGCAGACAAATTACAAGAATGGAAATAGTCTCTGCTTGCCATATATGGGACTTGAGTGTGATGATATAGAAATGTAATTGTTATAGATATTCACATTGACATAATCTGATAGTCTGTTTGACCCTCAATACAATAAATGATCATCATCAATCATGTTATGTTTTGTGTTGTACTCTGTATATGTGATTTTTGTGGTGGTGTGTGGTGTGTGTTGTGTGTTGTGTTGTGTTAATGTACTAAATAATAGTGATGAAAGTGAATGGATCTTTTTGTGTTAGTAATGACTCAAATGTGAATAGTTCTTGAACTATACTTTATTTTAGTATTTTTTTCCAGTTCGCTGTGTTATAACCAATTATCTTAAATAAAATGTTCAATATTTGTATTATTGTGTGTATGTCTATTTACAGAAATTCTCCCATGAATGACTATACAACATACAATTTTAATGTTCTTACATAAATAATATTAGTTTTACTTATTTGCTACTATAAATAATATGTACTGTACTATTAAATGGTCAACCTTTTATTGGTATTATATTTCCTTAGGTAGAAGAGAATTGTAGAACTGATAATGAATATTGTGCAAATAGCACATTGCTTCGACGAGGCAAGAAATTGGTAGATAATAATAATCTCACCAGAGAGGATGTTGAGTACATTAACTATAGGCAGCTCCTCAAATTTGAAGAGGCCCCTGAGTATTTACAACACAATCCATTCATAAGAGCTGGATATCGAAAACTACTGCCGACAAAATTGTGTTGGGAGAGGTAAGTTTCATGTTATTTAATATTTATCTCAATTAATGTTTGTTAGTTCACAATATATTATTACTGTAATGTTTTGGGCTTTCCTTGTACAATTTTATTGTCTTATTTCAGTGTTGTCTTTAGTTCATAATATATAATATAAAAATAAATATCTATATATGCATTTCCATGTGAAGCTAACATTTTATTTTTTGGGCTGTGTTTCTAATGTATGAACTGATGTGAGTAAAAACATGAACTTTGTGTAAAAATAGAGGTTTATGAATTATGCATATAAAATTTATTTAAACATTTCAATTAATCACAAGCCATTCTATAGACATCCTTAAGCTCTGGATATTTTTAAATGTTACTAAACATCCAATCTAAAAGCTTTTCTATTTTTGGTGGATACGGGTATAATTTTTAACATTAGCTCTTTAATACATCCAGTGACTAAAATATTCTAAACATCCAATTTAACTGAAATTGTTGCATTTCATATGATATATAAACATAACATTTACATTACATTGAATGTAACAGTTTAGTATTTAAAAGCTTACATGTGTTTTACCATACGATTTTTGCTACATTAAAACAGAATCATATTGCCATTGGACTGGGCTGGCCCTTTGGTGCAGTGGTTAGGTAAAATGACTATTGCACTGGGGGTGGCACTGTTTTGGTGGATGTCTGGTTAAAAAAATATCTATATAAGTACATAGGTATATGTATAATTATATATAAGTAGTAAGTACATATAGTAAGTATATATATGTAGTTTATCTGTTGTCAGCTTAACTATTACACAAGTTCTCATTATGCTTATAAATGCTATAAATGTGTTCTTTAAAGAACCTTTTTTTAAGTATAGTTTCTTACATATTAGTAAAAAATAATTGTGTAGTAGATACATTAAGAATTAATGTCAAATGCTGTGCTCTGCAATCTCCAAATGGCATGCCTAACATGGAGATTTCTGGCAAAACCTCTCAGGGGAACCTCTGTCCAGGTGTGTGATTATCAAGCCAATGACATACGTTTCTTTTTTTATATGCATAATTTGGTCTACACTGATTTATATTTAAAATTTCCATAGAGTTTTCCTTGCAAAAATCGTTTTTCTACTATTGTGATTTAATACAGCTACGAATTACAATTTCATACTGACTTAGATGAGTGCTATCATTAAGTTCCAACTAAATTGTTACCTTGCAGCCAAATTAATGAGTACTTGTACAAGAAAACCTCAGTTCCGAAAATTTTTATATGAGTATTACTTGTATGTATGCATGATATTTTATGGTACATATTGTTCAATCGCTCTTGAAGAATGGAAAGCAATGTAAGAACGGAACTGGAGTGTAACAAATATTCATTCGTATTGATTAAGAATTTCTTAACATGGTTAAATAATTCATATGATATCGAAACACTTTATGTTGTGCCAATGTATTGATAAGGACTTATTCTATGTATAATAATATATAATGTTTTTGTTACATTTACAACTTTTATAAGTATTAGGATATCGTTACGACAAACCACTGACGAGGTTGGCAGAGGGCACCAAGTACCAAATATCTCTATCCGTCCAGCCATGGCATAATGAAATTTTTCGGAGATTATTAAGAACTAAAGGTCTACGTTTCTAAACAGAAATTAGAATGGTTCTGAAAAAAAATAAAAATTGATTGAACTTAAATTATGTTCCAAGGAAAGAATATTATTGACACGTGCGACATTGCTTTAATTGGATTTTCGGAAACAAATAAACGCGACCAGATTTAATAATAAGCATAGGTATGCGAGCTATCCTTTAATATACGAGAGTTTATTTAGTAATGCGACAAAGATCAGCTGAAGTACCATCGGTATCGTGTTTGTAAAGCAAGCGAGCAATTGAGTTCGCCCGACGACACGGGTCTTGCGTTGCGCATTGTTCGCGACTTCCTCCTCTGAATGGACCGGTCGATCTGTATCCATCAACAATCCTTTGGGTTGCTTTAATGTACTGGCTTCTCGTTGGTTACACGTTGGAAAATATTCTATTTCGACATACTCTTGAGTATTTATACTGGTTAAAATATTCGTGATGATTTTCGGCCGAATACCACAGCTCGATATTGTATCAAATCGGCGTTTGTATAAAGAGAATGATGTATGCAAAAGTCTGAAATTAGGTCTTTAATTGAGATATTTGGCACTCGGCGCTCTCTGCTTACCCCGTAAAGAACATGTCGATGGAATTATAATATAGATTGATGTTAGATTGTTTCTTACATCGGCTCGCCTACTTAACATGGGCGAGCATGCTGTAGGTTTCTCATGATGCTGATAAATTAATCCGGTATTGATTACTTTATTTCTTGTGAGGTATTATTTAAGGAAATTTCTTTAAAGGGAATCTCAAAACCAACAACAAACGTAACTCATACAGGCTCAACAATTAGTATTAAGTGAAAGCACTAATTTTAGTATCGATTGTTCCAGTATATTCTGGTGGACGAACGAAACGATGAACATATGGACACACATATTCGGTTTCTTCTTGTTGCTGTTCCTAACAATCAACGACCTCGTCATCATAAACATTCACGCCACCGTCGTCGATAAAACTGTTGCTGCCATACTGTTCTCGTGTTTTCTGGTGAGTGGTACATTGCTGCTATGTTATGATATGTTACATTTGTACTATTAACATGACATCACGACTGTAATCCCCGAAGAGGCAGGCAGAGGAGTGCAGTACACTCCCGCGTTTCTCCAGTTATGTTTACGTGTCTGTACTAAATAGAGGGTGAGGCTATTGCCATATACCGCGCACCAATCCAGATTGAATTGGTGCGCGGCCACAACTAAAAATGTCAACTAGAAATTCTAAGTAAGAATATGCAAATAGAGAAATAATAAGTAATAATAAGAGTAAGAAATAATAAGAGTAAGAATATGCAATAGAGAAATGCAATAGTAGGTACTCCACCAGGAATTTAAAGCCCTCTCGATCGGCAGTCGGTAATATTATATGTAAGTATATCTATCGATGTAGAAGTCTATATATGTAATATTTATTTATAGTAAGTACGTTAACCGATTACAATTTGAAAAAACACTCATCATCAGTTTATTTATATCAAGTAGGTAGGTAGGTACTTATGTTTTTTTTATTACGACGTAACGTCACGCCTATAATCCCCGAAGAGGTAGGCAGAGGAATGCAGAACACTCCTACGTTTCACCGGTTACGTTTACGTCCCACTATGGAA
>DWFO01002221.1:0-14141 GCA_018246595.1 Mimoniades nurscia nurscia | reverse complement strand
TATTCCATCGTGGGACTTAAAAGTAACTGGTGAAACGTGGGAGTGTTCTACACTCCTCTGCCTACCTCTTCGGGGATAACAGGCGTGAAGTTACTTTTTTTTTACTAGGTATGTTATACGTTTCATGAAAAAGGGGAAGTGGTGAGGGAGAGGGAGGGGTGGGGGGGTAGTCTATAGCTTTATCCCGAGCACAAATTCAATTATAATTCAAATAATACCTACATAATAATACATACCGTGGATTTTTCATAATGCTTATTTTGTACCATCTACAATGAATGTAACTTCACGCCTATAATCCCCGAAGAGGTAGGCAGAGGAATATCATCATCAGGCGCTATACCAACGGGTCTGTAAATTCACTTATAATTGTCATTTTTGAAAAGAAAATCATAAAAACGTTTTTGTTATTACGTATTTAACATAAATATTAAATCACGATAATATAAATATTAAATCTCTTAATACGTACGCATATATGATCGATGAAAATACTTAAAGTACTTATCTAAGCCACAAAGCTTTTAGGAGACGAACACATGTTAGTTAGAGCGTTAAATCAAACGGAGCTTATTTCTGTAAATAAAAATGACAATATTTCATATTAGCACATGTTTTAGTATTGACAAGGTAATCCTATTTATTGATACGATTATATTCGCGTTTGATAACACATTTGTAACAGTAATCTTACACACATGTACATAAAACTATGTATTATATATTATAATGTGAATGTAGAAGAAATGCGGCAGGTCTGTAAGAATATTACGCACCCTGTGCTCTCTGGGACCCCGTAAAGTACCTGGCGTGAAGATATGTGTCTATGTATAATAATTATATCATCACGTCACGCTCTTTACGGAGTAGACAGAGGGTATCGAGTGGCAAATACAGTCCTAACAGACTTCACGCACTTAATTTAATTTCACAGCTCTTTTCATACACGGAGGTTTCGTAAACGGACTCTTCCATCGCACTGTATGTGAATATAGCAATGTATATCTATATGTATATGAAAGTACATCAGTAACTGGTAAGTAAAAACGTGAAGGAGCATGGCGGCTAATCCTCAGTCGAAAAGGTTTTAAGTGGGCTTTTAGTGGAAGAAAGCTAAGACGCCACGCGCAGAGTGTCTCAATATTTTTGTTTACACCAATGTATTATTTCACGTCTCTTAGTGTTGGTAGCCTTTGCACTTTAAATTACAATCTTACAACAATAAAAACTGTAAAACAAAGTGGTTTCAATTTGTTTAATGTCTTCACGGTTCTATTCTTGGACTCGGGTCTGCTCTTTGAACGAGAGATCATCATGATCATGATCCCATCTCAGTCACGGTCCAGCCTTTCGTACAAACGAGACGTAACGTTCATTTAAATGTAGGAAATGGATGTATTGAAAAGTAATGAAAAAATGTACATATTGAAAAAAACATTATTAATTTTAAAACATTACAGTAACACATATTATAGTAATGTGTTATAATATGCATAGTGCGTTTCTTCAAATTAGCAAAATACATCTTTTTGCAAAACTGATAAATACGAATACGTAGGTACGAGTAGGTACACTTAGTAGTAGGTACGAGTAGGTACACTTAGTAGTAGGTACGAGTAGGTACACTTAGTAGTAGGTACGAGTAGGTACACCGTCTTATTCAGGGTAGCAGTACTTTGGGAGTTTGATAAATCTCCTAAATCCATAGCAAAATCAATGTCTCAAATAACAATTAAAGGCCAAATGTTATAAGTTACACATTTAACTAGTTATAATTTAGGTTACTTTAATAAAAATCTACTTAAAAATGATTTAAAATTGGCAGACTCCAATTGACATTTTTTCACGTTAAATTTATCTTTTAATATATGATTGTACCGTTTTTAACTTGCGCTATCCTGTTATTCTGGTTGATTATAGAGGTAGCGAAGATTAATTAACCCAATTTACGGCAAATTCTAACGATTTTAATTTGTTGTTTAATCCAAATTTACCATGTAACTAACTCAGAGAACACCGTTACATACATATGTAAATATAAAAATTATATAAGATACAACAAAAAATGGACTATGCTTGTACCGGATTATAACATTTTTGTAAAACAAAACCTGTCCTTACATATTTCATAATATTATAAAAGTTTTAAAAGAGTCCGCGGAACAAGTTAAGGCGGGCGAAGTAACGATAATAGCATAAGATGAAGCTCCTTAAACGTTCCATAATTAAATCTGTCGTAATATTATTAAACACGTCTACGAATCATCTCCTGCGGCGATGGGGTCCATCGTTAAGGAGGTACGGTGCGGTGCGCGGCAGAATGGCTAAAGTTTGCAACGAGTCCATTATAAATCAAACGACGCCTTGCAGGCATGTCCTGAGGGACGCCGCGTCTCCCGCCGAGCCCCTGAACTTAAACTTTGCCTCCTTAATGTCTCAACAATTAAGATAAAAAGAAAGAAGGGCCTAAATTAAAGGTAGTTAAAAGATAACGAGTTAATAGACGCCCTTAACTTAAACACTAAAACTTTGGTACACGTGTTTTCAGTGTAAGTAGTCTTGGCGCAAACTTAGACACTACCTAAGTGTTGGGTAGCTATATACAACTTAATTGCATGTATGTATGTATATAGATACATACGCCCATAGGGGCGTTACATATTATAAATATATGTTAATATGTGCTTCATAGTGATAATAATATATTAAAATCAGTAGTAAAGAATACGAAATACAACTTGCTAAACCTTGGCTTTCAGATAATTCGGGGCACTGTCAATATTTCGTTATTTTTCTCCTATGGAATAGTTGACCATGCTGCACTCGCTATTAAACCTTATCTTTGTTTAAATTCAGGGAAAATTGAACTTTTCCATGTGTTCTTTCCTGTTTACGTATATATGTATGTAGAAAATAAGCATTTCAATATACACATATAAAGTTTGTTTCGTATTATAAACTGTATTATAAGAAAATCTAAAAGTCAGAATTAAATTCGAGCCGTGTGGAGAACGGTTATAATTAATATCCATTGTGAATCTAGTAAATCTGTATCATAAAACTGGCGAACAGCGGCCGAGTAACGTTGCGGTAGTGCCCTAACTCGTTTAGGATCCGCAGACGAATGGAATTAGTTAGCCGTTGCCGCCATTTCAAATATCATATTTGCATCTGCCAGCTTCATTACCCACTCTGCACATTTAGGGCTCGGCGATCCAATTTTAATATTTGACATCATTTGCGGTCGCAAATTAAATATTTTTCATATCGCTGCAGTAATTTTGTGGCTGTTTAGTTATAATACCGACCTTTGAAACAGATTTAGATTTGAGTGAAATTAATGATATAGAGCACAATTTTATTTATATGACTTATATGATATATGAAATAATATGACTGAATGTTTCAATTCTCTTTCTATTTTATTGCTTATTTTACATTGATTGTGCCTTTTTGATTGATTGATCAATTGGAATAGAAGTGAACGTAAATTTGTTTAAATTAACAGACATTTTAACTATAAACAAATAATTGTATCTCGCAATATCTCTAATAAAAGAACTTAAATATGTAATTTACATACATTAATATCATCGGCCTGTCTCAGTAGATAGCTGATTTGTCCTAATAAGTGCCACTGCTCTCTGTTCTAGACTTTCACAGGGTTTAAAGTAATACAAAATGTCAAACAAATGAATTTAGTAGTTTTTTCGTGGAAACATAATATATGTAAAGCCAAGTTTTTTCGCTTATATAATTGGAGTATGGATTAATGAACCGGTTAGGTAGATTAATTAGATTTTCTTTGCTAACAAAATACGAGTATGATAAATTTGTTGATTCAAAACACTGTTTTCCCTTTCTTATAGTTTTAGAAACACAATGCCTGTAACTAATTCTCATTAAGTTACGCATTTTATCATTTGAATTCCGAATTAAGTTGGGACTTTACAAAATATTTCGACCCGACCCGACCGACCGAGCGGACAGGCGATGTGAAACTCCCAAAGTTCAACACTCAAAGCTTATCTCGTAACCGCTTGTAAAATTTTGATTTCTCCTTCATTTTATCTTAATTGTTCAAACAATAAAACGGAACTTTCTAAGATATGCCTTTGTTCGATATTATTATTGAAATGGCAAATTTGAGATATTCACGCCAAATGGTTTCGGAACTCAACTCTCAAACATCTTGGCTCATGCAAATTGCTATTGTTCACTTATCTTGGTTTAACCCTATTGATACAGTCGATCACACGTTTGATAGGAACGTTATAAATGGATTTACAATCAAAATATTGTCGCAGCGATAATTCTATGCATCCAGGTAGCGGTTCTGACGCTGGTAATTTAATCTGTACGGCGCAGACGGACACCGCCGCGATTAGATTAGACGCCAGCCACAATTACGCAGATCAGCTTTACATTGCCGCTTTCCTCGCCGCTCTCCTCGCTTAGAAACTCTCCTTCGACACTTCCCTTAATTACGTTAACTTAGTAATTTGGACTCTTAATATAATTTTTTATGCTGTTATTAATAAACGGTGACACTGAATCGTCACTGGGAACAGAACTCAGTATGTATAGGAAATCTTTTAAGGCAATGACGACTCGCCAATATTGGATTTTATTATTTTAGTACAAACATATTTCAAAACGCCGAAGCGTAAAGAAGAATGCTCATTATTACTAAAACTGAGATATAGCAGTGAACAGACCGTTTTTAGCGGTTATGCTTTCAATTAACAACGCAGCTATGATAGGTTTTTTTAATTTGCTACTTCTTCTATTATTGTCACAATTGTTTAAAGATTGCTATAGCAACCGAAATAAGTTTACTTTGTTAATGTTGATCCTTCAAAATTAATATTTTACACATCAGTGGTAAGCACCCCCCGATCTTGGTATTTCAGGTTGCGACAAATCAGGTCATCGTCATTAGAGGGGTTACCATCCCACTGCATAATAAAATGGGCGAAGTTTCCTCAAGTCCATTATAAATTAGACAGCGGCTGAGTGCCGTATCACTTAAGATAGGTAAGATGTGACCCGGCACGAGTTTGAGCTAACAAACTTCTCACTATATTGCCTCCGCAATCTTGATAAAAAGAACTATCCAGAACTATCTATGACTCAAAGTTAAAGCTGGATTAAGAGATGAAGCGTGTACGACCAACTTTTCAAATTCACCGCCAGTATTTTATTAGTCGACCTTTGCTATATTTTTACCGCATTAAAACCACTTAGACGCGTTTTCTTCTTGTGCTTTAACTACTGTTTTAAATTTGTTTAATGTGTTCACTACGATTTACTACATTTATACAGATATAAAATCACTTAGCTGTTTTGTATTTTGTGATAAATCATAGTTTTACATAATTCTTTGTGTCGTCGATATTCGACTTTATACATATTATCATAGATAATATTGAGTTTTAATTTTTATTTATTCATCGAATATTTTTCTTCACTACTAAATCTGTTGTATTCTCATTTATTTTGCCAGTAATGAATATCTTTTGACAACAAAGAAATGATCCTTAATTAAACAGAGCTCATGCTATGGGAACCAGCTAGTACATCACATAATATAGACACATTAAATAAATATCATAATACATTTAACATATGAAAGACATGCATCTTGACATATGCATTAATGATCTAAACAATAAGATTCCGTAACAGCTTGTAACCGATAAAATTAAGACAGTACTTTCAATTGTAATCATAGTGTTCATATATTTTCATCAAAGCCCAATGCGTCAGCGTTTCAAATTAGAGACTATAGTATTGTTTTAAGCATAATAATCGGAATCGTACGCGCCGTGAGCGGTTAATGCCGTGGAAGTCGGCGGAACGGACGCGCTGGCAGCTCGTTGCAATTACACAGTCTAATGTCCAACCGTACAATTTCAATTTCGACGGAACAACTGTTGTTATATCGATACGAATATACATACGTACATATTGCATTATATATCTACTTCATTTAGTCAGCCATTACTTTGAGGAAAGGTATTGTGAATAACGTAACGTCGCATCTGTATTTCCTCGAGGGGGTAGGCAGAATAGTGCAGCAGGTACATCCACAGGATTAAAGTACAATTCCACGATTCACGCGTTAAGTTGTACGTCTGATGGATTGAGGGGTTTGCGTTTTGTAATGGGTACATCGGGTATAAATCTAGACAGCTAGTTACTACAAGGTATTTTGAGCGGGAAAAATCCAAATATAACCTATCCGAAGATCCAACCCAGGTTCTTTGGTTCTGTAGTCGCACTTACATCCACTAGACCAGCCAGGCCGTTATTTTTAATAATAAGGTTGTTAACTTGTTAATGATCAATTTATATTGCAATAATCCGCGAATTTTAATGGAGTGTTTCTTCATAAGATATGCATAATTATACACCTTTTTTTTAAGTAACATCACGCCTATAATCCCCGAAGAGGTAGGCAGAGGAATGTAGAATACTCACACGTTTGACCAGTTACTTTTAAGCCCCACGATGGAATAGGTGGTGAGCCTATTGCCATATACCGGGCACATATCCAGACTCCGAGATAATAGGTAATATAGCTGCCAATATTTTTATAAGCAACGCTGACATTACTTTTGACCTGTTGGTTGAGTGACTAATGACTGGTGACTATTAGCTGAATAACGAGTAGGTTCAATTCCCAACCATGGATATTTGTTCTGTGCTGGGTGCAAAATTGTCTATAGGTATAAGGAAGTACCCAATAAAGAACAAGTCACACTACACGTACTTTACTCTGATTATTATTGCACAGGCCCTGCGTAGATCGGGACCAGATAACCACATGGTTATGTTTGGAGGTCTCATACATATGAGACCTCCTAACATAATATTATTCGACTACATGATTTCAAAAATCTTCACTTCATTTAAATATCCAAACAAAAACGGACGCGGCAAATGCATCTACTTGAGTAAATATCAAATTCATGTATCATGTAGCATATTTAAACAGATGTACGAGTATTGTACCTATCTGATCTATGTATAAGAACCCTTGGTAGGTACTATAATATAATTATAACTATTGAGTAGTCAACAGATTCACAAAATGAACTGATTGCTACTAAGTAACTGAAGGATGTACCTACTCACTTAGATTACTTGCTAACGAAGATTGTAAGGGCTCTTTCCGATCAACGTGACTGAAGGGCGGGCCCGCACGCGCACTTTTGTTTTATTAAAGCCTGAATTATATATCACGGTCATATACACGCTTATGCCGAAACAATTGTTAAACGCGTCGGAAATATGCTGCTTTGAAAGAATCCTAAGAAAATTTGATTATGAATTTTAAAAAACAAATTTAACTGAAAAACATTACGTCATGGCCATGAATGATTATATCATTCGACGTACGTATGAAATAAAATATTCATAAATATAAATAGGTATGTATATAGTCATTTTTGATGATACGACAAAATGACTTTATTTATTACACCTAAGTAACTGCCAAGTGCCAAGGGATCATATTAAATTTTACCTTAATAAAGGAAAATAATTACATGTCAACGATTTTGTTCAATTTATAACATTTAATATGTATATTTGCGCAAAATATTAATATTAATAACTGGTACTTATTATCATTCGTTCATTGATAATATTAAGATTTCAACAACAAATTTTTTACATTCAAAATATCCACTATTGCATATTATTTTTATATAACTTTTTAATTCAAATAGGAGTAAAGCAGACCCAAAGAGTGCCAGGCCAGGCAGGATAACGTTTTCCTTATCCTTTCAATTTTACGGACTATCGCAAACTACGCTTCTTATATTTATAATTCAATAGGGTGTCGTATATAGGGGGTGAATAGATAATATTGATAAAGTAATCGCTGTGATCTGTGGGATTTTGTGGACGACAGTTACGTGCTACATAGGATCAAACAATATATTTATTTATTAAAATTTTAAACTGGAAAATGAATATTCAGGCGTCGTTATTATGCGATGCGTCCAATGTCGAATCCTAGGAAGATGAGCATGATAATTTCAAATTATTCGCAACCGCCAGAAGGCTGTTCTAATAAGTGGAGCATACCATAAAACATAATCAAATAGGAATCATAATTAGAATATATTAATTACCTACATTAATAACTCTTATAACAAATATATTTCTAATGTTAAATACGTAACATCACGCCTGTAATCCCCGATGAGGTAGGCAGGCAGTACACTCCCAGGTTTCACCATACGTTTACGTGCCCCTATGGAATAAGTGGTGACCCTGTTGGTGACCATAGTGAAATCGGACACATTTTCAGACTCTGAACCACTATTAGAAAATCTAAATTAGAAAAATTTAGTGCCGGACTCGGGATTTGAACCCAGGTCCTCCCGATCGGCAGTCGTGCTTGCAACAAACACAAGCAACGAGACAGACAATCTAATGTTAAAAAACATTTTTTATCCTTTCCCCACTCTTACACCGATTAGCACTGTGTCCTATACCTCAGTTTTATTTATGAATAGTAAGGATGAAACCTGTACAATTAACGAAGGTTGTAAGTACTAGCCGAGATCGTTGCTTCGCGGAAAACCGCATTCCTGCAACTGAGTAGGGGTCGAAGCGACCCTGGTTTAATATGCAAGGAGGTATCTCGTAGGCACTCTAGGGTACTCCACTCAATATACGTTCTCACGTGCTGGCACAGAATATAATTTTTTTAACTTTTTTCTTACAGTATTCCGAGTAGATTGAGTCCGTAATTGTTCGAAATTCGAATTTTGTTTAATTATAAAAATTATTCTTTTTGTAACATATTTGAATAGTAGACATGTATCTTATGCTATACATAACTGAACTATGAATAAAAGGACTGGCACTAAGTGTACAAAATAAACCTGAAGTTTTGAAGACCTAAGAATTGGATTAAAAAATTATCTGAAACTATCTGAATTAATTAATTATCTGAAATTGTGTGCCGGCAAAACAAATGCCGTTGATGACCTTGATTTCATATTTTTTAAACAACTGGAAAACGACATTTAGTTTTAACGACGTCAACGTGTTATGATATATACTTGTAATTATACTAACGTAGAAATTTGTATTAATATGTTGTTAGAAATACAACGTGTGAAAAACATTACTTCGTTTGTAACAGCACTAACGTTATACTTATATGGATAAGCAATCAAGTTACAAACTAGTACAGAACCGCCCAACGGCACTTCTAATTCAAATCAACTGGTTAACAAAGTACAGAGTACCGTTAAAAGGTTACCATGAACGATTAAACACCATAGAAAATCCACTCACCGACTAATAAAATCAAAAAATCGGACGTTGGTTCCGTTGAGTTATACCCGCGATTTTTGCACCAAAATCACGGTAAACCGAACAAAACTGTGAACTATACTGTACAGCACTGTTTTGAATATACACAGTATCACAAATTCAACACTTCACGTATTCCATCACTAATTCAAAAAGATCAATACGCATTTCACGTAAAGAGTTTTGAGTGATGATAAACTTCGATCGCTTATCGAACGTGTTACTATGACTGCGTTCCACGAGACACTAACGCCAACCCGAACGGCGGCCGCGGCTGCAGGTGGAACTAACCGGTAATCTAACCTGTGCGATTGTAAGGTCAGCATATTAATTTGCATTGACAAAACGACATACAATGTAATATAAGGACTTACATGAAAAAGAATAAATTAAATTATCATTATAAAAATAATATATACCATATATTTTTATAATTAATCTTGCTTAGATCAAGTAATAGAAGTTGTTTTAATCTTTCCTCTGTCGTTTTTAGTTATTAAAAAAATGCAGTAAGCTTTTTTATTTATAAAAATACAAAATCGGTGACCATTTCTTTTATTTATAACTTAATTAAATAAGACATAAAATGCATGTAATATAAAGACAGCCACAGAATAAAATCGATAAATAAAACCGATAAGTACCTAAATGATTGTCAGAATATTTGACTAATCAGACAAAAAATGAATCAATCATTTAGCTTTTTACCGATGTTTTTGTTGAACAAGACTCACTTTCTTGCTTAAACAGTCCGAGAGTAGGTCAATACAGACAACTACTCGTACTTGTTTAAAGTAACAATTAATTTTTTGTATTTCTATGAGAGGATATGAGAGTGTGTTTATGATATGAGTAGAATACGGTTTTAATGTTTTTAATGTAATGTTATATCTGTTACATGTTAGAGAGTAGGCAATACGTCACAGAGCAAAGAGCAAAGAGACAATTAATGTCGTGAAAGTCATTGTTTCTCGTCGATATGTAATATGTTTTGTTAAGCACATCTTCCCATCAAGAAGAAGTAGATGTTAAGTTGATATTTCCGATAATTAAGTTAATGTATTCTACGCAGATGAATAATTTCACCACGGAGCGTGATTGGCAGCACGCGGCCGTCGGCGTGCAGTCGAAGAAGCCGATGGCGGGCGCGCGCAGCACGCCGGCCAGCAGCGCGTCGTGCAGCGCGCGCGCCGCCGCCAGCGCGCCCAGGTACAGCGCCAGCGACGACACCGACACCGCCACCACTGCCGCACAGCGCCACGCTAGCCATAGCCGCGGGCCCACGAGCGTGGCTCCCTACGCCCGCCCTACGTAGCCGTCCGCCGCCCTCCCGCTCCCTCCCCTACCCCACCTCGTACTTTTACTTACTAATAAATCTAATTCGGAATCCGATTGCAAAGTACAGAAGTAAATTTGTAGTGGTATGAGTGTTTTGTTCACGGCTGTTTGTCGTCAATTTTACGATACTGTCTTGGATCCCGTTTACGAAAGAGCATTTTTTTCCACCTAATACAAAACTATCATATATAATAACACATAGGCTTAACTAAATTAAAACGAATAAAAAACGACTGAACGGATGCAATTAAAATCCTCACTATTTTAACTTAGAATTTATGAAAAAGAATATTGCTACAGAAACATGAAAGTTCATGCAACATATACACTTATCGGCAATAAGAAAACGCCACGTGGCGCCGCGTGACATGAATTGGAAAACATCATGCAAATTATAAGAAAACGGAATAACTAATATGATGAAACATATAGACAATGTATTCATTATTAATAAGCAACCCTTGATTTTTTAACACAACTAAAAAGTTATTATCTTTAACAAAATTACACGATAAAATCGGATAAAACATATCGATGTTAAGAATCGATGTTAAAAATCAACTGTCACACAATGTCTTGACATAGTTCGTCTTATTTCATTAATAATAAAAATGACATATTCATACATGTATAAGCTGACAAAATGCAATTAGTAGTGCAAATATAATAAGTCTAAACATAACAAGTCAAAAAGTTTATTTCCGTGAAGATACATCCGTAAACGACCTCGAATACTCGAATACAGGCACAGATCTTTAATGTCAGCTGGTGTTAGTTGCCAATAGACCTGGCACAACAGTTTTAATAACCAAGACTTCACGGTAGAAGAATTTATATTGGCGGACGCTACCCCAGGCATTTACACATTTTCTACCACCAATTTTAACAAACACTTTATACTTTGATATTATTTTCGAAAATCGTGTTGTTATAGAATATAATTTATTGACAGATGTAGGTAATTTAGATGTATACCATCTCCCTACCCCTCGTTGACTGAAGACGAGGTTTAAACTTGGGCCAAAGCTTAAGATATAGACGTTAAACGGATTAAAATTATTGTAGATTCTGGAAAGTTCATCAAACTGTCCTTGCAATTGCCATAACCTCTGTTAACTTCTACATGCACAATCACACCGGCCCTGTAGAACTACCCACATTCGATTGATAATGAAATAATAACTCAAACCCCTTACCTTGTCCAATCCCGAGCCCTCCGTACACTCCAAGGTAAAGATCCCTCCTACTTTTGTCAACAGTGCCTTTGACCACCTGAAATTTAATAGAGAATAGATGATATTTATATATCACCATGGATTCTACAAACACATGTAATTAGTACAAACAAATAACATTCGGAAAAACGTACAACATGTAAGTTATGCATGCTGCAGAAAGCTTAATTAATTAATAGTTTAATTAACTCAACTAAAAAAAGCTCAACTAAAAAACTCAACTAAAAAAATCTTAATTAACTCAGTCCTACTGTGGTTGACCACAACACTATTTTTCAGTGTGGCCTGGATTTTCGGCTATTTCATTCAGTTCATACAGGCTGTGTCATACATTTTTACTAATTCTGTCAGTGTGTTCTGGTGAAATAATTTTATTATGAACTGTTGCCATTATATGAAATTGGTGCCATATCACATATAAATATTTAATTCACTGTCATGCAAGATGTTGTATGGGGATGATTAATATTATTACATTAGTAAACAATATATATGTCATAAAATATTAATATAACAGAATGCACAAATAATACAAAAGTAACATAATACAAATAATATTATATTAGTATATGTACATATCAGTAATATTGACAACCTGCTACAGTTTGTATTATAACGTTGGTGAATAGTAAGCATTAATATTTAGTTAATTACATAAGATAAATTCAAATGGAAAATAGTGATACAGTTAAAAACTAGCATCTTGGCTGGTCAGGGTCAAGGCACTTAGCAAGCACATATTATAGCACATATGCGATGTATCTCATGTGTATTATAACCTGTATATTTTAAACTATTATATTGTATATTATAATAGATAAAGGAGCTTATAACATCATTATTACAATATTCTTTTTATTTTCTACTTCTTGTTTCTTCAATTTCTTAGTTTTACTGTTAAATGTCTATATGTCTCTCAGTTCTAAGAAAATAAAGCTTTCCTTCCTTTAGAGATCAGTTTTTATAGAACTGTCAGGCGCACAGATGTTCTCACGATATAAAATACGTGTTGGTCGTTTTGGTTGCTAGTGGGAATGCCGATCGTGAGGTCCCTGGTTCAAAACCTGGCTTGGGCACTACTGGATTTTTCTAATTTAGATTTTCTAGATGTGGCCATGAGTCCGGAAATGTGTCTGATGTATGGCAATAGGCTCATCATCTATTCCATAGTGGGACATTAACTTAACTGGTGAAACATGGAAGTGTTCTACATTCCTCTGCGTACCTCTTTGGAGATTACAGACGTGGATGTCACGTTTCTGAGAAAATAGTATAAGATAGCTTGAAAAATAAGTAACGAAGTAGTGTATTACCATGTCCTTGTCGTTGGACCACTGCGCCAGCCAGTAGTTGGAGCCGACCTGGAACACCTGCAGCACCAGGTTCATGAGCACGGTGACGCTGGCCGAGCACACGCCCACGTACATCAGGTAGTGCTTGTAAACGCTCCATTTCACCTGGGGACACATTTGGACTGTTAAGGATGCAAAAACCATTTGCGGTAAGTTTTAATTAAGGAATATTTTTTTGAAAATTTTTGTATTGTTTGTTGGATTAATGTAATTTTGATAATTACAAATTGGTGTACGTTAAAATATTTAATTTTATCTTAAAATACTTATTCAATTATTTTCCAAAATAAAATGAAGTCTACATTCATATGCAATTTGATGTTATCTTCAGTTGATGTCTTTTATTTTATTTGAATAGCAATATAGTAATAATACTGTTATCTCAGAAACATGATTGTTAATAATCGAATAAGCGAACATTTTCAATTATTTGAACAAATGTTAGATGTACATATATATGAGACCTTTAGTTTGAAAGCATTTTAGTCACAGAATAGAACAATTCTGCCGAGCACTCCAGCTTAGCCGCTGACATTCAATAATTACTGTCTTGTTAGTCATAGTCCTAACCTAGTCATAACTCATTATAATAGTTTATTGATAGCATGGACATTTATGAACCCCTATATAGCAACATTGACTCACTAGTGCAGCCAAACATCCAGCCTATTTAATAACTAGATGAGCACGTCCTTTCCCTTTGCCTTCTCTCACATGTGGTGTACGAGAATCGAAAGACAAGGCGTCGGCGCGCGGTACTCACGCTGCCCGTCTCGGCGCGCTCGGCCTCGATGAGCTTGTTGCGGTCGCGCGGCGCGGCGTCGCGGCGCCGCTCGCCGCCGCGCTCCCCGCGCTCCCCGCCGCCGCGCTCCCCGCG
>DWFO01002220.1:0-14142 GCA_018246595.1 Mimoniades nurscia nurscia | reverse complement strand
ACGCGACCAACTCCAACGGATACGTGTACAAGGACGTGTACATCAACGTGCAATGTGAGTTGCTTTTGTGCATTTTGTTTATACAATCGGCTCGATACAAAGTCGGGAAGCTACTGATCAACTTCACTAGAATCGCCATGATCCACCTGGTTAATGTCACTGTCGTCAGACAAACTCATTTTATTATGGAATGTTCTAGAAATTTTTTCACTATCTGAGGGATGTAAATATTAATATGCATGAATATAATATGCAATTTTTTATGTAGTGGTGCGCCGTTTGTTTCTTGTAATGAAAATATGGGTGCGTACGCGGGCGTTGCACATCATGCGACGGGGAATCTTTTAGTTGCGCGTGACGACGTATAGCATAATATTGTTACGTACTGGATGACTCAGTAAACAGTCTTCTATCCAGACGTCGGACGCGCGTTTTACAAAATGCTTTTTTGATTACATTACCGCTCGCTTCCGTTCCTCAAATTGTACAAGATCGTTCCGGCCTCAGTTTATAATTCGTGGTTTTATGACGAGATAAACAGCGGTGGACGCCACAGCAATAACTGTCAATTATAATCTCAACGTTCGCACCGTTGAGCCAAAATCAACTTTACGTCGTCCACGTTAAAGTACAATTTCGATGTGACCATGTTTAATAGAAACAATTTTGGGCAGCTGCTCTCTTTTGTATAAATTTGGATTTAGATGTAATCTATTACGTTTCGCTTCAATAAAGGGGATGTTTCAACCATATTGTCATGTATATTTTTCTGATTATAATTTGATTTATTGCAGGTATACAAACATAATAACTTCCATAGCTAGTCCATTTTAAGTCCAATATGTGAAAGTTTGATAATACGAGTTTTGCTTAAATCGATTTCGCATCGATAGATATGGGGAGACCCGCAGCTTATGAATATATTATGAAGGGACTGTGCCCTGGACATATGTGGAAGGCTACGAATATAAATGTATGTGTTGCTCTGTGGTTATCGTTAAAAAACAATATTTATGCTGGTGCTCAGAAGCATCAGGAGTTAGGAGTGTTATTAGCAGTACTTCCACAATTATACGTTAGACAGTTTCGACAACTATCCCAACTTTTTAATCAGGAAATAAAGCATATCGGTAACGTTCTTTAACTAATGTCTGCTCCGGCTCACCACAACATAATCACCGTAGCCTACGCTCGCAAGACCCCGGCCCGCCGTTGCAGTACGTACTCACGTACACGTACTCACGTACACGTACACGTACCGCCAGCGTACCGAGCGTACGGATCAAGCAAGGTCAACGCGTGCAATGCTCTCTTAGCGTATAGTAGAAGTGCAGAATATGAAACACACGCACGTATAGTATCCACTTACAAACGAGATGCGCGCCTACGCAGCATCGCACGATGGCCATTAGAATATCCAGTGGAACCGGACGCGGCGACAGTCGCGCTCAGCGCCGCGCGGCCGTGTGCACGGCTTGTCACGTGGAGAGAGCAGCCATCGAGTGGCCTTGGCCACGCACTGCATCTGCCACGTACGCCGACCAGCACTGCGAGGCAACACTGTTGCGTCGGTCACTTTAGTTAGACAGTACGTTGTTAATATTCATGTTAAGATCGGTAGTTGGTTCGTATAGATTGGGAGAAGGAATGCCGGAGTAGGACTGCTAGTCACATCAGTCCAGTATGAGCGTGTTTAGAACAAGTACGGCCATGTAACTTGATGTCTTTACATAGATGAATGAATAGAATGAGTGGATCATCGTAATCCGACTTCTATGATATGAAGGCTTGTCTTACATGTATCAAATCTAGTACTGGTATTTGTGAAGTATTAGTTATTATTCTTGCTCAATAAGACTATTAGTGTTAAGACCATAGCCAACGTGATTAGTTTTGCAGTGGTAGCCATGTGACTGCATAAATTGTATAAAATGAGATCGATAGAATTTATTGTTATTTGGTTCAATTAAATGAGTTTAATTACTACCCAATATTCTTAAAATGCCTGTTATCAGATCCATTCCGTTATCAGAGAGATTGTTATAATAGAATACGCTTAGCTAACAATCATCTTGTATGTATATCATGTACCCTTTAGAGTTTTTATCCAACATTTCACGCTTTTATAACTGCCGACGTCATTGGTAACCCCAATTCTGTCATAACTGATCGTTCCACGCAAAACTATTGTTGGTTCTACGCTTTGATATCATACACGCTCCGTATAGTTCGACGCTGTGTTACTCTGAGTATGGACGGAACTAGTGGAAATGTACCGGCCGGAATTTCAAGAACTCATTTCCGCTTCGCCTGTCCACTTTACTCTTTACGGGTGTACAAATTCAGTCGAAATGACGTATGTTATTCATATACATAGATATCTTTAAAGGACCGTATGCACGCTACAGCGAGTTGGATCGAATTAGCGTGACTTGTAGTGATTTTGCTTGAAACGTATATATGTACATATAAGTTAAAAGAGCATAATATAATTTTATGTTCATTCGCTGAATGTATGCCTTATTTAAAATGAATTTTCGACAGTATTTAGAGAAAATACTTCTACTGGTGCAATTAATATTGCGTGTCAATAAAATCAATTCTTTATCGTTATCCTGTAACTAGTCAGTCACGATACTCTGATTTTCAAAAAAACAAAAAAAAACTTTATATTGCCATCAGATAAGTTTAAAGCACAACGATACAATAAACATTTATTTTAATGAAAACTTTATCAACACAAATACATATTTAGAAACAAAAGTCTTTGAAATCGTAATGATAACTACCTCAACGTGATGGAGCATAGTTTCGTGTCCGAAATCGAATTGACTGGCATTCGTCCCGAGCTCTGTGGCAGATGAAAGTGATTTTTTACTCTTCTATTGTGCATAGAAAAATGATATCGAAAAAATAAACAAAAGCAGCCGACGGCGTTGTTTGCGTGTCGGTATGACGTAACGGCTACCTGACGTAAATTGTGTGCGCCCCTCGGGAAAAGTACGGGCGTGGTCACGTGCTTTAGTTCTCGCTCTGATTCGTTTTTTTTTGTCAAATTCTAACATTAGTTCGATCACCCCGCTCTACTAATCCGTTCACACCCTGCTACGCCTTAGAATTTTTCGATTTTAGATTTTATCGTCAATGAGTAACGTATACCTTACACGTTATAATTAAGGTTGCAAGTTCTGTTACGTGTAGTAAATATTCGGGGTATTTTTGCTCGTTATGTTATCAAGTATAATGAATATCTTGTCGTTAAAAAATATTTCGTTATCCCCTACTAAAATGGTAGTTACTTTTAGAACGATTTCAATTTTTTTTTGTACATAGTAAGATATAGTAGTGTCCTATAATATTCTGTCTTGATTTTCGTCAGTCACAGGTGAATGCTGGTTGAATATGAATTTTGACTTTAATCCTTCAATGAAACATGAATAGTATGCCGCGGTTTACAATTTTCTGGTTAGGTGGTCTTTTGCGTACATTTCATATAGAAACTCCTTGAGCTCGACACAGCGGAGCCTTTTAAGGACCTACTTTATGTCTACAAAGTTGCTGTTTGGACACTTTTAACCTCCTTTTTGTTTTTAAAAGATTAAAATGGAATTAAACTATCTTAATGAACGCGTTATGTAGTGATACAAAATAAATGGGTAAACGTAAGTGCCTGTTTCCTTATATTACGAGTACATTATAAGTATGTGAAGATTTTAATAAAACGCTAAGAGATCCATTTGCTTTTGCCGGTATTTGATGAAATCGTCTTTGGTACATTGTAATGCAACAAATGTTGCCCTCTTTAAATAATTTTTGGAACCCATTTAAACATTAAAAATAGTTTCAAATAACCTTATAATGTGACATTCATAATTTTCATTACTTATGAGTTTAATTGAACGTAATCAAACTGTATAAATAAGGAATTAGGTACAAATGTAGCGCGGTTGTCACGCACGTGCGTTGGTGCTAACGTCCGCGTCCGCACCGAGCGGTGTGGGCGCACGACGCCGCCGCCTGCGGAAGCGGGCAATACGACCGGAGACCCACTTCTAGCTTTTGTTAGATAAGATTTGCGCTAGTTATATACTCCACATCACAAATCGCTCACCTCCGGCTCACTCGTGTACAGTGAGAGTGGAGTTCATTCGACTATAGTACTTTTAACTGTAAAACATCACTTGTTCCAGTTATGGCACGTCATTTTGAAATATGTATTCATGTTAATTATATAGTTTTTCAATAATTATATGTTTTTTTCAAGTATGACATCCCCAAAAGACGAAGTTTTCAAGCGTCGAGAATAACAAGTACTCTCAAATCGAGGGCTCTTTGTGATCAACTTATTACTCTATGCACCGACAGGGGGCGCTATTCTTTTTTTAATTTTTGATCAGCCAGCTAAATCATGGGCTATAATCAAGTAAGGTTAATATTACTCTTACAAAGATGCTTTAGAAAAATACTACCCTTAATTTTAAATAAAAGGTCTAAAAATACTAAGTAAGCGGAAAACTTATTTACAGCATTCAATAACTCTTATTGATTTTATGTCGTTGTATCCTTAATTAATTGTTGAAAATATTGTTTGTTTCCTCGTACATATTCATAATTAATATATTTCTTAATGTTGTTTCCAGCTATCCCGCCCGAGATCAAGGAGGGTCCGGAGAACTTGACGAAGGTGGACGGCTCGGAGGCGGTGCTCAAGTGTCGCGTGTTCGGCGCGCCGCGGCCCATCATCAAGTGGATGAGGGACGATGTAGACGTCACCGGCGGCAAGTGAGTGCCTCTGCCACCTTTGTTACACCGTTCGAACTTCTATTCTCGAAAATAACTTAATAGATGAACCATAGGCAAGATGATAAATTTTGAATAACTTTTTTCTATGTTCAGAAATAAATATTATATACGATGAATATCATATTTCAATTTTTTTTATTTCCGCCAACACGCTTCAAAGTATCATGGGGTCGCTTGTGACGTCACGTTCGACCAGTTCGATATAAACATTGAACGCTACGTGTTTTATAAGTTACCTATAGATGTTGTGCAGTGCCTCTGTGTAATAATACGACTATGAAAAGCCCGAACAAGTTATTATCTTTTTTTATTTGTTTAATTCGTAATATTGCTCATTAATCAACTTTATTTGTGTGAAGAACACTAACGTAACTATTTACTTATATTTATAGTTTCAACATAGCTTCTAAACTATTGTAACGCTGTTCGATATTTTAAACTTAATAAAAAACACACATTTACAGGTTAGGTTTCACCTTTCCAATTTCTTTTTTTATGTTTTATATGTTTTAAGAATGCTATAGCATGTTATACATCCTCCTTGTGAAGCTACACAATTATGGCATTCTATTGACTTCACTGCTTCTTCCTGTTAATCTATTACCAAAGTAAGTATGGACTTACTTTGGTAATGTATGGACATGCATGCTACGTTGTATGGACAACTTAGCATGTAATTTATGTTCTGGGCAGATTTTGCCTTTCAGTATGCATAGATTTTCTTCCCGTTTAAGCTGGACGTAACTTATAGCATCGTCACCATATGATGTCTGGAAGACCTAAAATGAAGAAAAGTAAGTAATTGGTAGGTAGGTAAATATTTTTACAAAGAATCATTGCAATATTGTATATAACCTGCAAGGGTAATATTAGACGTTTCATTGAAGCAGGTAAGTATAATGAAAAACCTTCATTATACACTTTCACATTTTGAAGGATTTCGTCCTATGTTTATTAATTTTAAAGAGATTCTACAGATGTTTTTACATTCACAAAATTCTAATGAACAAAAGTCTTTGTTTGATCCTAGAATCACTCCCAGCATCAACAAGTCGACTCTTGGCAAATATGCGCTGTTTGCATTTGTAAATTCTGGCTCTTTTCTTGGAATTTCACTTTCTATTAATAAATAATCAAAAGAAAACACATGGATATATGAAAAAAACAAGAGCTGTCATTGGGGTCTAGTCGAACGTGGCGTCATTCGCTCTGATTAGCGTTCAACATAACATGGCGATTTGTCGTATTTTGTGGTTTTGTTTTATTAAAATATTGAATAATCTAACTCATAATTAATAAAATAAATACGTGTTTTGTAATTTGCAATTTACGTTTCATTAATCAGATCCATAACATACATAAATGCATAACTTTAGTACTTTAGTTTAAAAAAATGCAAAAAAATTACCGTCTTAGAAGATTCTTCTACCAAGACGCGAAATGATCACATGTTTGAGTGTGTTGAGGAATTAGGGAAAAATCTAAAAATAGTGATTTCATCAATTATTCATATTACAATCATTAAACTATTGTCACATTTATTCTAACAGCGACATCTGTTGTCGTCTGACGTGAACTAACATACTACTCCGTCGCTGAAATGGTAAAGTCCCTCAATTTCCAACAAACAAATTACTCGGTTATACTTTTACTTCACTCGGTAACAATTAAAAAAGCTATAGCAGAAACTATCGGGGTAGTAATTAAGCGTGAATTTTGTTCGTTCGTGTAGTCACCTCGTTAATAAGGGCTAATAGAGAATAACGATGTTGAAGTGGTGTAGTATTACAAGAGGGGCGTTCGTGTAAGGCTCAATTTCCGCTAGCGCTGAATCGAAACCGACAGTCGTGACGTACACTTTAGCATATAGACTAATATCGCTCTGAACTAACGCGCAAATATGTATGTATAAAGACGCGCGGCGTTACGCGCATTCTCACGTCTGTCTCGAACAAAATTTATTGACATTTTTTCTGTTTACAAACTTGCACGTTAGTGAATCGAGATAGAACTCAATAGAGTATAGTATAGAAAGAGAATAAGTAATGTTGTGCGCTTCGCTCCGACGCTTCGCTAGTGGGAACTGAACCTTATGTCCTTGCGCGCTAAAACTATTGTAAGTCAACGACACTACTTTGGTTTGTTTGGGATATCGACTTTGTTTTGTTCACTCGCTATTGATAATTTTGTTAAATGTAATGGCAGGTGGTTTAATATTTGAACTATATCTGTAAGTACCTACATTGTTCACTCTACTATACTAGTCAAGTATTGTATTGGTTGGTGCGTATCCCCAGGTACAACATCACGGCGGACGGCGACCTCGTGATCCGCGACGTGTCGTACACGGACGTGGGCACGTACCAGTGCTACGCGAAGAACAAGTTCGGCGAGAAGTCCGCATTCGGCTCGCTCACTGTCAAAAGTTTGTATATTTATTGTGTCAACATGCAGGGTCCTTCACGGGGCAGGCAAAGAGCACCGAATATTAAATGTCTTTCATCAACAGTCTGTATACTGTACTGTTATTATCTTTGATATGGTACCATCGTAATTGTCTTCTCTCGTATTCACTTATATCTATAGTTTGTATATTGTTGGTACCTACATTTTGTTTATTTACCTATTTATAAACGAGATGTATGTAAGTATATTTGCAAATAGAAAGTATTGTTAAGATGAGCGACAACTGACCATGACGTGAACATTTTAACACAGATTTGTATATAGTCTGTAGTAAGCGCGAAGTAATGTTTTGACTCTCATGAGTTCTCATGAGTCTTAAAGTGCCACACAGCAGATAAGTGTTCATAAGCGATTAATGTTAGGTAAATGTTTTTTGCTACCAAGTAATGGACCCGACTTTAGGATATGTATGCAGTTAAATAGAAGTTCGTTACGGTTACACTGTCCCGCGCCCGCAGAACGCACGGTGATCACGGACAAGCCGGAGCACTACGAGGTGGCGGCGGGCTCGTCGGCCACGTTCCGCTGCAACGCCAACGCGGACGACTCGCTGCGGCTGGAGATCGTGTGGCTCAACGACGGACAGCCCATCGACTTCGACAACCAGCCGCGCTTCCGCATGACCAACGACTACTCGCTGCTCATCTCCGACACCAGCGAGCTCGACTCCGGCGAGTACACGTGCATCGCGCGCACCGCCATCGACGAGGCGCGCGCGCAGGCCACGCTCACCGTGCAAGGTTGGTCGGCGCCCGCTCGCCCTGCCGGTGTCCACTTGCTATATCGTGTTATTCATTATGACATTTTAAGTTAGCGAGATTACTTCTATGGTAAAACAATACTATAAGACTAAGTAGCATCGGAATCACTTATGTAATATTAATATCACATCGAATCGGATACCTAAATTTGTTGGTTCGTCCTAACTGTTGAAATGTCTACTAGTATGTACACATATGAAGGAGGTTCCATAAAATAACGATTTATATAAACTTTACCTAAAGTTTTCAGGGCAACAATTGTCCTAATTCATTAATGTATGCTAGACTTGTTCAACAGACAAGCCCAACGCGCCGGCGCTGGACGGTATCGAATGCAAGGAGAAGGTGGCCACCTTGCACTGGCACTCCATGGGCGACAACCGGGCGCCAATTCTGCGGTTCTCCATTCAGTACAACACTACCTTCACGCCCGACATCTGGGACAAGGCCAGCGACAGCGTGCCGGCAATCGATTCGTCCTGGACCGTGCAGCTCACGCCCTGGGCCAATTATACCTTCAGAGTCGTCGCATGGAACAAGATCGGACCATCTACGCCGTCGTCGCACTCGGACATGTGCACCACTCAGCCCGACGTGCCCTACAAGAACCCCGATAATGTTGAGGGGAAAGGCAGGGATCCAACTAACATGGTCATCTCTTGGACGGTGAGATTCTGTTATTTTATCACTATGTCTGAGTAGTACAATACTGTATAAACATTGTTAACGTTATTGGACTCTTCACCACCTTCACCATTTAAAAAATTGTCAATAATTTTTGAGGTAACTAATTTTAATGAAAGTCTTCTCTATTATAGCTTTAAATTCACCACACGATTACCCACTAGTACAATTTACTAAAGTAATTGTATTAAAATTTGGTAGAAAATGCCCCAAATCGAACACAACGGACCCGGATTCTACTACCTCGTGTCGTGGCGCCGCGACATCACGGGCCAGCCCTGGAGCGAGCAGCAGGTGCTGGACTGGCGCAGCACCGAACTGGTGGTGCCGAACACGCCCACCTTCCATCCTGATAAAATCAAGGTATGAAGTCAACTATGCAGTTTTTATATTGACCTAATAATTATAGCCATGTAATGTTTAATAAAATATAATTTAAATTAACGGTCTACAATAAATATAAGGTTAAAGTAATTGATATGAACAGCATGTCATAGTATCAATCATTGATGGGTATATTTGTCTCATTCAAAGACCTACTTAGTTGTATACTATTTTTTTAAATCAATGAACTTCCAGCTAGTTTCTCTTCTGTGATATATGTATACATAATTTGTTATATCAGTTTACCACTGTATGTTATTTCCGTGTTATCTCCAAAGTCTTTTACACATTTTATTTGATATTTATAGAATTAATACAAGTTTTTAAGCATTTGTTCATATGTTAGTTATCCTAGGAATCATATTTTGCGTATTATTGTGTGAACGACATTTCTGGATCTATTTTATTACCTTGCAACAAATCAGTAAGTGTAAATGTTGATTATTTCAGGTTGTCGCTGTGAATTCGAAAGGTACTTCCAATGTAGCACCGGTTGAAGTTCTCGGCTGGTCTGGGGAGGACACGCCCCTCCAAGCGCCCTCTAACTTCACTCTCGTGCAAGTGACTACTGGTACCTCCGCGCTCCTTAGCTGGAATCCAGTAACACCCGAATCAGTTCGTGGTCACTTTAAAGGCTACAAGATTCAAACGTGGACAGATGGTGAAGAAGATAGAATCAAAGAAATTCTTGTTAAGGCAGATGCCACTAGTGCTTTAGTCTCTAAATTTAAGCCATTCAAGAAGAACAATGCAAAGATTTTGGTTTATAACGGAAGGTTCAATGGGCCTCCGAGCGAGACGCTCAGCTTCGTGACTCCCGAAGGTAAACCTGGTACCGTGAAATCATTCGAAGCATACCCTATCGGCTCTTCCGCTATGCTCCTAAAATGGGATAAACCAGTAGATGAAAACGGAATTCTCACCGGCTATAAGATTTACTACCAGAAAGTTAGCGGCACGAACTTGGGACCGCTGCAAGAGAGGAAGAAGGAAATCGATCCTAAATTCGATCGTGCAAAGCTGGCCGGCCTCGAGCCCAACACGAAGTATAGAATCGAGATCCGAGCTAAGACCAAAGCCGGCGAAGGAGACAAGTATTACGTAGAGCAAACCACGAAGGCCGTCGTTAACTCGGTGCCGGAGATCCCAGTGTTTGAGACCAGTACTCTGCCGGCAAAGGAAGGCACTGCACATATTCTAGTCCGTTGGATTCCATCCCTGGATGGACATCCGGGTACCCACTTCGTAGCGTGGTACCGATTGAAAGGTCATCCCGATTGGTCGAAGAGTAACGAAGTGACCGAAGATGACTACGTGATTTTAACCGGATTGGAGCCGAGCCAAGTTTACGAGGTGAAGGTGACCGCCCACGACGGGGAGTACTTCAGTACCAGTGAAGTCAAGGAAGTGGACATCGGTGAGTGTACTGGTTTTAGTGGTTTTACATTAGAAGTTATATTTATCCATTCGAACAATGTTGAATGTGAACGCAACGCGACAGACGGGCCGCGCATCATGCGCGACGAGGCGATGGCGACGGCGGGCTGGTTCATCGGCGTGATGGTGGCGCTGGCGTTCCTGCTGCTGGTGCTGGTGCTGGTGTGCGTGGCGCGGCGCAACCGCGGCGGCAAGTACGACGTGCACGACCGCGAGCTGGCGCACGGCCGCCGCGACTGCCCCGACGGCGGCTTCCACGAGTACACGCACCCGTACGTACCGCGGCCACCTCCGCACACTCCGCACGCCGCACTCCTACTATGTTTTGCCACTATTTTCATATTGTTCTATGGATTGTCAGTTAACATAATGTTATGTACTTCAACATTGTGAATGTATTATTACAAAATTTCGTTTAATATAACTTAAATCCTGCTTTATGTTGTATTAATACATTTTGTAATCATTAACTGGTATGCAACTATCTTCTTTCAATAGACGAGCAAAACATATTTGCCTTTCTTCTAGCTCTCGTATATATTGTAAATAATTTTTATTATAACATAAAAAGTAATATGAAGTAATAAAATGTATTTCAGATTGGACAACAAGTCGCGCCACTCGATGAGCAGCGGCACCAAGCCGGGCCCCGAGAGCGACACCGACTCCATGGCGGAGTACGGCGAGGGCGAAACTGGTGAGTCGTTTCAATTCAATTCTAGGAAAACTGCTTCTTGTCTATTTAATTGACACTAAATCTCCATTTTGATTTACATTAAAAACATTGCATGAGATAACAGGTTTTATATTCATCTTAATTATTATTTACATAGTAATATCATTGAATTCGATTCTAATTCCCGATAGTAACATTTAAAAGCCTGATTTTTTTGTTTCTGTTTTGTTGTTTTTTAATTGATGCCTTCCACTTATGCATATCAATTAAATTTAGAATTCATTTGCATATTTAATAATAATTGTAACCGCTATTTCCCTTTTGAGCACTTGAAGAACAGATATCTTATGAAAATGCTTTACTTTATGTTGGCAATTGGCCTCAAATATGGCATATGTACATGCAAATCCTTGAATATAGGAAATATAGGTATAGATTTTAGTCACCCTCTGAAAAGTTATTCTTAAAACAGTTTTAATATAGACACACCAAATGAATAATTTATTTGTGTATGTAATGCTGGCGACGTAGAGAATTGTAAGTATAAAACAATGTTACCCTGTAATAGACATTCTTAAGAACATTCCAAAGCCGAATAGTTCGAATGGTACTCTCACTTGACAAGATACTCATTCTGTTCATTTTATATGTAATATTACCTATAACGGAAATTACATTAATTTTTCGCTTTATAATTTTATCTTACAAATTAATTAATTCATTCACAAATTTATTATGGAGGTTATTTAAAAAAAATAAAAGATAATGGATTACGAGTATCTAAGTAATGTTGTCACATAGCGCACCCTGGTGTTGCCAGTGTAAAAGGTAACGTTTACGTTTCGCTACCGGTTGTACCGGCCGCCTACATATAATTTTAAATTTCATGAGTGAGTAATTGTAACAGTAGGAATCAACGCTTTTGTGTAGAACATAAATAAAGCATTTTCATGTAATATCTATTCTGAGCATGAATCGCTAAGTCAATCGTGCATACGTTGAGCGCATGGTTGTTTCACCCAGCGGGCATGAACGAGGACGGCTCGTTCATCGGCCAGTACGGCCGCAAGCGGCGCCCGCCGCCCGGACAGACCGACTCCGCTTCGCAGGCCTTCGCCACGCTCGTGTAGACCCCTCCCTGCGCCCCGCCTGTCCCCGCCCCGCAGCCTCTCTACCACCTCCCACCATGAACCGTCCACTGATGCCTACGTTAGCACGCTCGTGCGTTCCATGAAAGACAAACGTTTTTGTAGTTCCCGGAATGTTAATTGTGTACTGATGACTAAAAGTAATATTTGTAATACCCGAGTGTATTGCGATTACTTTTTGAATATTGTCTATAGGAAACATAGAAGCAAGACTCACAAGATATTCTCCCTCCTCGCATACCATAAGACATAACGGACCTCGTACTGATTGATACCGGTTCAATTGAATGTCTTCATATGTAACGTAGGGAACAGCTAATGTTTTAAAAAATCCAATAGTAGTCTAACACAGAAATTCTGCCTTTGTGGGAAACTATCACGTTTGTATGCCGCATAATGTAGAACGTAGTGCCAGTGCATTATATTTGGAAAAAGTTTTTTTTAAACCTTGTGACCCAATCGTCGTAGAGTTTATGTTCTGTGACTCGATTGGCCAGTTGACAGTGAAAACGCCTATTCAGTTTGTTAAGACTCTAAACTTTCTTCATATTGTTATGTATCAAAACCATTTTATTTTAATTTTTCATTGACATTATTACAATTTTTATATATAATTCAAAAAGTTAAAATTTTTGTCTATGGCCTTTGGCTTATACGTTATACGAGTATAGTGGCTACACTGATGTTACTCTGGTTGTGTGTAACTGTGAATCTCTAAAAATCTCGCTTTTCTGTTTTCATTGCAAAGTTCCAATATTTGAATTCTTCCAGGCGTCCAGGGTCTTTATTGTACTATTTGAGAAATAGTTGTAATAAAGGCTTGTTTCACATATTTTTTCTTAAGAAAAAAATGACGGTATATTTTTCTACACGTCTAGGTTAGTCTTAATTCTTAAGTACACATTACTATAAGATTATTTAGGTTGTAAAGAGAAGAGATATTATATGTTCAGAGTGAGTTGCAGTGAAAGTGTTTTTCTACTTACGATATATTTTATGATTTTCAAACAGAAGTACGGCTTTGTGTTACTTTATATTAGTTCGCATTTAATATTGTTATAATAGGATAGTTAAGACGTATCCCTGTTCCGTCCTTATTTCAACCTCCTTACCCTTACTTCCCGAGTGTTAGCAGCCACTTTGTTTTTAATTTTGTTTGAGGTATGCTTTTGTTTTTTTATCTTATTTTATTTAAACGCTTAAATATTTGATATGAATGAGTGTTTTTATTTTATTATTATATATATTTAATAAATTCGTATTGAGGTACCGAATATAAGTGAGAAAATTCAAGTCAATTCACGAACATTTGTCTTTCTGATATCAGATGCGTTAATGTTTTTCTTAAAATTCATTATATTAAAATTATACAAGGAGTATTAATTAGATTTGGGAGTAAGTACGGCGCTGTTTTCTGTATTAATGTCACAATTGATGTTAACTTTTTCAGCCAAGAGTCTGTACCTATTGACGAATTGATCACACAAATCTACAATATAATAATAAATAGGTCGCTCGCTATACCGATGTTCGATGTAGACGCATGGGTACAAACGGTGTAGATAGAGCGGCAGACTGCATGTGGCGCGTGTCGGCAGGTCGCTTCACGGAGGACGGCTCGTTCATCGGGCAGTACGTGCCGGGCGCGCGCGTGCTGGCGCCGGCCGCGCCGCCCGCGCCGCCCGCGCCGCCCGCCAGCGCCGCGCTGTCGCGCACCGACTCCGCCATACAGGTACCCGCGTCGCACGCCGCACGCCGCACGCCGCACGCCGCACGCCGCGCG
>DWFO01002219.1:0-14143 GCA_018246595.1 Mimoniades nurscia nurscia | reverse complement strand
GTGGTGTAATGGTCAGCATAGTTGCCTTCCAAGCAGTTGATCCGGGTTCGATTCCCGGCCAACGCACACTTTTTTTTTGTAAATTTAATTACAGAAGTCGATTAAAAATATATATCAATGTTGTACTACACACGCCGGCAAAATTAGAGGAACGTTGTATGAATGTTAATAATTTTAATTTTTTTTTATTTCGAATTAGTTTTTTTATTTAGTATACATATTTTAAGTAAAAGGGTGGTTCTTAGGGGTTGGATTTCGTTGATGTACCTTTCTTCCTATCAGGTCCCAAATGTGCTCTATCGGATTGGTATCCGGTGATCGCGCTGGCCGTTCGATGTGAGCAATGCCAACTTCATTTAAATAATCGCGGACTATTCGCGTTGTAATGGGCCGAGTGTTTTCTTGTATAAAAAAAAATGTCGCCAATATACGGTGCAAACTGCATCACATGGGGTACTAATATGTCCGTTATGTACCTTTGTGCTGTTAAACAGCCATTTTCAATTACAACGAGCTCTGTGCGTGGTCCCCAACAAATGGCACCCGATACCGTAATATACGCTCCACCGTCAGCTACTGTTTGGATGAAGTTGAGGCGCTACAACCTGTTGGGTCTCCCCTCGATATCTCCACATCTTCTCTCGTTCGTCTACGAAATTCACACAGAATCTATTCTCATCACTAAATAAAACTCGTTTTCACGCATCTGTGCAATCACGGTGTTGGTGAGCAAATGCTAATCGAGTTTCACGGTGACTTACATGAATAGAAGTGTTGGCGCTTTGGCGAGCACGTATGATTTAAGCCCAACTACATTTAACCTTCTTCTCACTGTACGTTCACTAACACGGACGTTACGGACTACTTCTAGGACATTACGAGTTTGAACAGCAGTTTGACGTCGACTCTTAAGGTTTGTGTCCTTATAAAACGCTCATCTAACGCGCTGGTTGCCCGGTTTCTGCCTTGTCCTCGCCTCTGTATGTACAAACCTGTCTATCTGTATCGTTGAACATTACGGTGGATCACAGACACGGATACACCTAATGTTAAACTTACTGAACAGTAAGAATGACCTTCCTCAACCAAAGTCACAGCTCTGGCTACAGAAGTTGCTGGTAAATCACTCATTTTCTATGAAGTCCAATGTAAACTCCGCAAACGTAAACGGTATAATGATCAAAAGTAATTCTAAGCCACGGTAAATCAAATTCTTAACAGGACCACTTAGGTGTTTAAAGTGTAAACTACCACTTATGAGGGTATTATTTATGTTTGAAAATCGAAATATGTCATCATCGATCATAATTCATATTCATAAAAACGTATCAATTAAAAAAAATAATAAAATTAATGAGTTTAAAAAAAGAAATTAAAAATAAATTACTTTTATTAATGTTCCTCCCAATTTGCCGGTGTGTGTATATTTAAATGAATGATTTCCATGCAAATATATTTAAATTTTTTTTTTCTTTTATCATTAACACGCTACGCCCAGATATTTAAATATGTAATTTAAAACCGGACGGATAATTATTGATTTACAATGGTGAGGAGAGTTATTAAAACAAGTTAGCGCTATTTATAAATAGATTTGTTAACAAGATACTTTATATGGACGTAACACGACCCTCACCTTTGGATTGCATTTGTCATGGTTACCATGGAAACAAATAGAAATAAACAACATAATTCTCTGTAACCCAGCACGAGAGGTGTAAAATCATGGTTTAGATCTAATTATAAAGATGTGTTTGGGAATCGAATCCAGGAAAGTGCATCCAATGAAATAATACCTATAATAATTGTTGTCTTATAAATCATCAAATCGGTCATACTTAAACATATTTTTGATAAAGTAGTCGCAAAAAAAATCGTCCATTTCAACTCTCCATTAATCGCTAGTAAACACTACAACCCACAAGTTAATGTCTCATTAGATGTGCCTCTTGAAAACATCAATAGTGGTCTCTCAACTAATAATCATAAATAAAACAAAACAAAGATATACAAACAATCCAAAAGAAATCCAATAGATTAGATGTTGATACAGCTAATAGGCTTGATCTCTGAATACATTCTCGTTCGGCGTTATCCATTCATTCGGAGGACGGGACCGATTCCGGCATCAAGCGATAATTAACGACTACATTGAGATCGGTCTAGTGTCGGTTAGAGGCCCGACATATCTAGATTGGTCCATACAAACGTTACTCATTACCACAACTCAAATAGTAACGCTGTATTTATAGTTTAGTAACGTACATTTAATACAGTACAACTACTTATATCGTCCATCTAACCAATCACTATGTTCTATCAGCGGGCAGCGTTAGAATAAGAATTAAACAACATTCGATCCTTAAATTTGTTTACTATTGTCAGTAAACGTCGTCTTTACATCTGACGAACTTTCTAGTTTAATATAATTATCGTTGTTGGTTTAACGACACAAAACATAAAATCAATCCAAAGCAGTTCTGTAATAATTGTTAATATTGTATGTCGAAAATGACATTATAATTATTCAATTGGCTATAATGGGATGTAATTACGGGACGCCTTGCCATCAGTGGTCAAATTTTTATATATGCTGAAACACCCTCCAGCGAAAATAGATAAAAAAGAAGATAAACACCTGTATTATACTTTGACTATAGTAGATGTAAAATTCAAGCTGAACAACTTTCCTATGTTCTATGTTTCAAGAAAATAGCAACGTAAATTAATAGGGCCATTAAATCCCAACCAACCATGATCATGGTCGCGGATAAGAAACATTTCACTGCCTATAATTTTATTAAACCACTCACTGATATAGTCAATAAAATGGTTAGGAAAGTAATTTTTATAATATTTATTAGTATTATTTCTAAATTAGATAGAGTTGAATGCATGGAACCGTTTATAGTGGGGGGTAAGCCAGCAAAAATAGAATATTACAGTTACTCTGCGTACTTAACTTTGGAAAGTTACGGGGATTTGTACGTCTGTGGTTCGTCTGTTATCAATCAGAACACGCTACTAACAGCTGCTCACTGTCTTGAGGAGTACGAGAAGGATTCCAAAATCACTGTTAGAGCGGGTAGCGCTAATAAATACCTAGGAGTCCTGAGACCTGCTACCAGGATCGCTGTACACAGGAATTATGACTCGAACACCGTAGAAAATGACATCGCTCTTGTGTTTATAAAAAAGCCATTCGAACTTGGAACGAATATAAAAAAAGTGGTTTTATCCCGCAGTCCCCCAAAAAGACTGTCCGGTCATGTTGCTGGGTGGGGTTTGATGGATGTAAGTATTTTTACATATCTGCTGTCATTTCGCTGTGTAGTTTCTATTTATTGTTGTAGTAATGCTATGCGAGTTCGATTTTTGTACCCTTTGCTTCTGTTTTATTTCTTTTCTTCTTGTAATACCTTCGCACGCTTCTAATACCGCTAATTTCGTTCTCATTACTTCAACATTTATATCGTGAATGTCATTGGATAATACACCATGAAACTGTTCTAGTATAAATCTTTTTCCATAACAGGAAAGAAGGAATATTGATACGGATTGGTTACAACAGACTGAACAGAAATTGTTGTCAAGCGCTGAATGCAGAAAAATATTAAGAAATATACCTCGTAATAGTATGTGCGGTGGCACCAAAGCCGGCAGCAATTTTGCATCATCGTAAGTGTTTTAATCCTTTAGAAAATTAAGCATTTTCTAAACTTTGTGTTAGCAATATCGTCCATTATTATATTTTAACTTGTCTGAAATATATTGTTGATGAGGTAATGGATCCCATTATTCTGTCTGTCTGTATTATACAACCTACTCTTATCATGTGATATAAACGATAAGCGATCACCTATCAATCGGTATATTTATCAGTTAATACAAACATCCATTTCATATCCAACACGCACTGTGTAAACAAATTTAAATCTTTTATATACTGTACATATTTGTATGTTTCTGTGCTAATTTTACCATGTTAGAGAAACGCTATTGTTAATGATTGTATGTATTTAACTCTTTATTTACTGTTATTTATTTATTTATTAGTGCACCAATAAATCCAGTACAAACTCATCTAGTAGAAACACATCTAGTAGAAACATATCTAGTAGAAACACATCTAGTAGAAACTCATCTAGTGAAAACCATTTATTAGAAAAATGTTGTGAACTTTAATGATTACGGGTACGGGTAAGCACCGCACTAACAATATTGATGATTTGAGAATTAAACAACTTGATACAATTTAAGTAACAAATTTGTTTTCTAGGGGTGATTCAGGCAGTGCCCTTGTCGTCGACCGCTACATTCAGGTCGGGCTGGTTTCTTTCAAGAAGCCTGACGTCTCGGCATCCCTCGTCGTGTACACGGACGTCTCCTACTACTATGACTGGATTGTCGACACGACACAGAAGCTATTCTGTCATTGATTTCTCAAATAGAACATTTTAAATACAGTTTGTAGGTATATTGTAATTGTGATGAGGCAATTTCTGTAAATTTTTAATTTTTAGCTTCAAAACTGTAAATATTATATACCTTGGAAAGTCTCGGGCATTGCACCGATTCTGATGAATAATTCTAGTTGACAGTTAATTATACAAGACGAATGGCCGTTCCAGTGGTAAACTATTTGACTCGACATTATATTAAATAGAAAGAAGAAACAGTCTGAAGTAAGGAAGTTTTGAAAATATTGATGTCTGTCGATGTCAGTTTCGCTGAATAAATTTATAAACGCAAAATGTTACATTCCACCTTTAATCCGACGAGGGAGGCCGAGGAGTGTAGTACACATGGACGTTTCTCCACTTACATTTACATCCCACCATAAAATTAGCGGTGAGCCAATTTCCATACACCGGGAAAAAATCAGGATCGCGGGCCGCTACTAGAAATTTCAAGAAGAAGATCTAAGTTAGAAAATTCAATAGTATCTCATCTGGGAATGTAACCCAGAACCTGTCGGTCAGCTGTCGTGCATTCGACCAATGAGTAACTATGTATCTATGTATACATATTACTTTTAGACTGTAGCGCCATAAAAATGTAATAAAATTAATATGTCAAAACGGCTATTAATAAGTTTTGTAAAAAATTACTATTTAGTCAAATATATAAATTAATAAAAAATTATTTTATAATGCCTGCATCGCAGGTCGAGTGGTTCGAGCGCGACTGCCGATTGACAGGTCCTGGTTTCAAACCCGTGTTGTGTACTATGTATTAGAGGTTTCTCATTAGAATTTCTTATAGTGTCTCGGAGGCTGGTTTTGCGCCCGATGTATGGCAGGCTCACCGCCTATACCATGTTAGGGCGAAAACAATTGGTGAAACGTGGAAGTCTACTGCACCCCTCTGCCTAACTTTTCGGCGATAACAAGGTGTGATCTTAAGTTTAGTTACACATTTCATGCGATAAAAGATTTTGTTTTAATTTCATATGCACCTTAACGAATGTGTCATACTTTACGTACTACAAATTTAAAAAAAATGGGGAATCCCGCCATAATAAGTTTTCTGCTAGTGTGGATATTTTCATATAAAGCAACCATCACCATTTTCATCATGATTACAGTGCCTATATTGTTTCTGTTACCCAATAAATTGAACTCTTCGCGGCGATATAGGTATGACGTCATCATCATCATCATAATTATCATTAACATCAATCTCTGCTCCTATCAGTCCACTGCTGGAGAGAAGTCATCACTTCTCCCATAAAATACACAGAAAATCCAGTTGCGCTTGAATCATATGAACATTTTCATCGGAGATTATGTCGTGCAATAACTTTAGTGTTATGTTCATGTATAAACTGTTTATTAACACACAACGAAACACGAAACCAGCTAATTATGTAGATGTTATATAGCTTAATAAACACTGCCTTGACTACGAGCGGTGGCTAGCCAGCCAATGATAATTAGCTCAGTTTTCAAATTTTATTACAAAAAACAAAATCAGGGCAATAAATTGGCCGTAGAAATGTTTAAAGGCACTTAATTTTTATTACATCAATATTAGGGCGGAATCACACTTTTGCAGTTTTATCCAATCGGTGTTCGTGTACGGCGTACTGTATAGAGTTTTAGCATTTTTACCGTAATGGAATTTGACTTACGATGTGTAATGGGATGTGTACGATGCCACTGGAAACCTAAGTTGAAAACCATTTCGGCGAACTGTTAAAATGTAAATGCGCCCTTACATGAATCTGTGGTTTGATTTCATGCCGCTTTTAATTTTAGAATTGTGAAAAGAACAAAAAACGACCAACAAAATTAATAAGCAATATCAGTTTAAGCTTCTAATTATTTTCCCCGAGATTTATTAGCGATGTTAAAGCAAAGCGGTTGTAAAACGCCTATAAAATGACAATTTTATCGGCACTAATCCAATATTAATTAAGCCACGTGCACACTTATATGTGTGTGTGCAACATGGCTCGTTTGTGCTGCTTATATCTGACGTATATTATTTTGGGAACTTCGGCGTCAGAAATTATCAACGGTTCATCCCACGAAGCGATATCAAGACGTATCGTCAAAGGTTTCAAAGTGGACATAAAGTCTTTCCCTCACGCTGTTTTCCTCTATTTCGATGTAAACAGACCATCGGCATGTGGGTCGTCATTGATAACAGTTAAAACTGTTGTAACATCAGCGCATTGTATGCGAGAATTGAAAACGTACAGAGGTGCCATCCACGCGTATTTGGGAGCGTCCGTGCCTCTGCGCGCGAAAATGGTCAGGACAGTAAGCCAGTACAAGATTCATCCAAAATACAATCCAGTCAATGGAAGAAACGACTTGGGTATAGCAAAGTTCAACAGTCCGGTCCCTTTAGGTAACGGTATCAAGAAGATTTCAATAGCGTTGTTGCCGCCAAAAAACAATGAAATAATGTACACAGCGGGTTGGGGCAAACAGTGGGTGAGTATTTTTTTCATACATACAAGTATATATATGTAAAAATGTGTTTGGGAATATATAAATGTGTTTGTGAATGGAAAGTGGGATGAACTGAGGGAAAATAAAATAGAAAAGTAGTGCAATTCGCACTGGGAGACTTTCCCCATAAACTTTGTTTTTATTTAACTGCAATATGGTCATGTTTCGCAATAACCTCGCCTTGTCTAAGTAATATGTAGATATGGTACATGTCTAGACACTCAATATCATGTATTTAATATTCATTAAACTCTATTCTAAAGCCTACTCGAATTGAAAAGTTTAATTAAAAATGGCATGTATTTAACAAAAGGTCGATAATTATGAACAAGTTTTAAGATGTTGTTTAATGGCTAATATCAATTTAATATGTTTACACAATGACAATCGCATAACCTTGATTACAAGTTTGTCCGAAAATTAATCATAGGTTGGCTAATATAGACATATTAATATTAATATGTTCATATTCTCTTTCTCTTTCAATATGTTCATATTGAAAGGGTTTGTTTGACAATATTCACGCTTACAATAAATCAATCAGTTGTTAAAAGAGTACCTAATATAATTTTTAAAGAATTATATCCCCCCTCCATTAATATACATACTAACGTTACATCTGCCTACCTCTTCCGGGATAACAGGCGTGATTTTATGTTTTTTTTTCATGTTAATATTAATAAAATATATTTAGAAACGTTAATACCAAATTGTCGTTCTAACCAAACGTTAGCATTTGTTTTCAATCAACAATGAACGTTATTATCAATTGCATGCAACTGAAATTTAAGTGTATTTTAAGATACAAGCATATTTTCAACGTTACAGCCAACCACACAGCCAGATTTCAGCGATTCACGACATTTGACCGCATCGAAGCAACGAATCCTATCGACGGCCGATTGTTTGAAGCACAGCGGAATAAAAATAACGCCAGCTTACCTGTGCTCATTACCCACTACTGGGTATCATTATAGGTTACTTATTAGTGTCATATTTTTTTTTATTTATAATTTATTTATTATTGAAAGGGTTACAATAATGTACAAGACAATAATGTAGCATTATTAAACCACTGAGGTTTATAATCTAATGCTACAAGAGCTTAGCATCGGTATTCATGTAAAAAATAGTATTTTAATTTGGATTTGATATTTGTAGGTGTAATATTATTTCGCACAGTAGAGTTATTGTAATTATCAATTATAAGGTTATCAAAAGCTTTTAATTAGTTACAAGGGAGGCCAAGACTGCCTCTCTGGACAGCTATATGGACTAAATAAATCAGGTTCTAACTGACGAAAGAGTTAGAAGTCTGCGTAACCGGCGTGTATGTATGAAAAGAGTGATGAATGTGAAAGAACCACGAAAGGTTTGTAAGAATAGAGATATTCTCTGAACTCTCTACTTACCCTATAAGCAACTACATTATTAGTGAACAATGTACTGATCACAAACTGTGACAACTGTTTAAAACTCTTCAGACATCACTATGAGAAACTCAACAGTTTAATCCATTTCATATTGTGTTGATTGAGTCAGTTAACTCCTATAATAAAAATGAAAACTTTAATAAAACAGTAATATGTTAAAAGTTAACAAGTTAAAAGTTTTTTTTTTTTATTATTATTATAAAAAATCAAATTAATGAGACACTATGGTAATAGTAATTTATGATTTTTCCAGGGGCGACATGGGAAATGGTCTCGTGACGACTAAGCCACGTATGACTCTGGTCGGCGTGGTAGCGTTCATGAAACGCGATACCACGCTGTACGCCAGCTTGCTTAACGAGAGGAAATGGGTCCGGGAGACCGTCCAGGAACTTTATGGGAAAGAACCGATGGACCAAAGCTGTTGTTAAATAATCCTCCATACACTTGTTACAGTGCTCGTGATTATAATTGAAAATTTGGATATTACTAGTGAATTTTATCTACTTTAATTGATAATAACGTGTGATTAGAAATCCACGGCATTTTTTTAATTTTCCGAATATTTATTTATTCGTTTTATTGACTTTAACAGCTATCAAACAAATATTCCGAAAATATTAACATATCATTACATGTATGTATTAACATACATTAGACAAATAATATATCGAAGTCTTCGATTAATAATAAAGATAAGAAACAATGAAATATTATAAGTAAATATCGTGAGGAAATGTGACCACGTCTTAATTCTCCATAATGTTCTCCAAGGCGTGTGAAGTCTGCTAACCTGCATTGGCATGGCAGTCTATAGTCTCAACCCTTCATTTCTGAGATGAGACCTGTGGTACCAATAACTTCTAAATGAATTAATTGACATAATTAGTCCTATTCCTATCGTCTTATTCGAGGTTGCTTACATATGTTCATGAGCACCAATCAGTTGTGACCTTTCTATATTCATAGCTTCCTTGTTACAAATAAATCAAACCAGAATAAAAATCCATCCTTTCATTAGTCAATCGAATGCCAGCCAACAGCTACCTGTTCTAGCCGCCTTCTTAATTGGTAACCGACGTGACACAACTCATTCATTGTTCACCCTATTTGCAGTCGCCCCAGGGACGGAGCCGGGCTCGGGGACCAACAGATTTGGGGTAGAAAGGAGGAAGGCATCGGTCTTATTTGGAGATGGCGTCTACGTCGCGTGGGCGCACGCCCGCTGACTGCCAATTCGCAAATCAAAACAATTTGGCGCGCCGGAATGCTGTTGTGTATAGACCTTTTCCGTTTTGAGCGGTTTGTTTTTATTCGTATCCGTTCTGGACGCATCATACGTAAATATTGCCATGCCTATATCCCGTCAGGGCAGGCAGGGGTTATGGATGTCTAGCAACTTTGCTCCTTCTACACATATTTAAGTTATATATGTTTGTGTAAAAAAAAACGTAACTTCACGCCTGTAATCCCCGAAGAGGTAGGCAGAGGAATGCGGAACACTCCCACGTTTCACCGGTTACGTTTACGTCCCACTATGGAATAGGTGATGAGCCTATTGCCAAACATCGGGCACATCTCCGGACTCCGAACCACTACTAGAAAATCTAAATTAGAAATTTTTTAGTGTTCGGCCCCGGGAATCGAACCCTGGACCTCCCGGATCGGCAGTCGCACTTGCAACAAACACGACCAACGAGGCAGTCTTGTGTATGTATGTTATATATTCTTGTGTATTTTTATTAATAACTTTTACATGTCTTTCCTTAGGATACATTTACTTTTAATAACAGTAATATAGTGTACATTGACATATAATTTTTATTAAGAATAACACTAACGTTTAAAATAGAAGCAATTCTACTATCACTAACAAATAATAGCGTACACGAATCACTAGCAGCTGAGGCTACATTTATATAATAACAAAGATTAGGTAGAAATCAAAATGGTTTTGCGTTATCTTTCACTTACTTATTAACCTGCAATCTTGGTCCGCCATTAGCGCACGCGGACTAGAAAACAACTGACGTGAAAAGGTAGAAATCGGTTGGATAAATATAAATGCAACAATATCAATGTGCACTTGGCCTTATATCCAATGTTGTATAGTGTTGTGATACATAGTAAAGCAGCGTTACAATTGAAAGGAGGAAAAAAAAAATACACTAGGAGAGTGCCGACAGAAGTGAAAATATTAACATTGTGCATTTTTTATATTTTGGAATGGTTAGTGAATATTTTTGCACGAATTGCTTTAAATATCAGTATAAAAGTACTATCATTTAGGTGGTAAAATACAATATTAATTTATTGCGCTGTCGTACACAAACATGACAACTATACCTACGTTTAACCGTCAACTCCGTCTTACGAATTTTCGTTCAGGCCACGTGCTCGTTTTCACCCATTACAATAACTGCACAACGCCGCTAAAGAAGTTTTCACTTCAATAATTCATTCCTAATGAGTATCTACACAAAAATAATATAACTAAATGTTTATATTAACTTATATTTCGATTTCCCCTTGATTATATGCATACAGACGCGAAAGTACGTGAAATATGAATGTAATCGTTCAGATTAAATTCGTAACTTCATTATCATCAACAGCAGTCTTATTAGTGTCTAAAGTCCCCTCTCAGAATGAAAAGGTTCTTGCTCTCCGAACAAGAACACTTAGATGAACTTTGAATATACGTACCTACATGACAAAAAAGTATTATAACATAAGTTCGTAGTTCTCACATACACGTAACCCGATATTAGTGCTTAATTTTAATCGAATTGAAGATAATTTAAAACTATATTACACACACAAGAAACATTAAAATGTTAGCTCGTTTTAGAGCATAGAAAATTTATATTAATATTACAAAATCGTCGGTAATTGGCTGTGTATATACTCACTGAGAAAATTGACCAAACGATTTTCTTGAACTTAGGTACGAAGCGAACTATGTTAGAGATTATTAAGCTTTTGATATATGTTGAGTATTTGCAACGTACGAAATGTAGGTAAGTACATTATAACTGTTTTATTTCCTTTATTGAATCTATTTGTAACAGATATATACTAAGAGCTGAAGAGTGATCCCAATGGTGTGCTATAGGAGAGACCTGTGTCCAGCAGTGAATAGGTTGATGATGATAAGGATTTGTAACAGAAAATTTACAGATATCCGTACTCATTGTGTATTCAAGCCTATGGCCGTTCTCTATGCGAGTAAAACTATACCGCACAATAATCTTAAAAGGATGTACGAAAAAACCTCTTCATTTATAAACATGGATTTTAAAAATAATTATAATTAAAAGATAAAATAGGTATGGGGTGAATTGTGGGAGTACTCGTATAATCCTACGTCAGGCTAAGGTCTATTATCGACCGATAATAAATAAATTGTATTATTTTTTATACGTCATGCGGGGATTACAGGCGTGAAAAACGTTAAATAACATTTTTTTGACTTTGATCATTATAGGTAGACTGTATAATTGTATAATTAATAAACTATATCGTTTTATCATTATACATAGATAGACTGTATCACTGTATCATTATAGATAGAACGTATCATTGTACGAATAATAGACAGATTGTATCATTGTACCGTTAATGATAAGCTTTATCATTGTATAAGCTTTATAGGTAGACGATGATAACAAGCACCTCATTGAGTCGCGTAAATCTTCTTGTTAACAAATGTCGCGGCAATCGGCAACAGCCATACATCTATGTGACAGGACCAATCCCAAAGAAAAGTTGTTATGCCTATAAACTTTAACACAGTCACAAAAAAGCTCAATTTCTCTAATATTTTATCAGCCTCATACTACTGTAATGAGATTAGTCAAACCGTTATAATAACGATTGTTTAAGGAAGGTGATTAACTAAATTAATTACACCGTATTTTAAACGTCTCTGTATATTATTATTTTACACTTAAAACCAACTGTATGTCAGGGAACCGTTGATACGTCGTTAGATTGCGTCGTCCAGCCGTGTCAGTGATAATGCTTAATAAGGCTTTAACAAATAGCTTTTACGTTGTCTGTCCATATCGTTTCCTCCCATATCGAATAGGCCCGAGGTTAATTGAATATTTTGTTGCGACGTGTAGGAAAGAGCTGTCTTAAATCCAGCTTAGGACAAGATAGTTAGTTTTAAATACCTACTTGTAGTGCAAATATTTTAATATTTAACTCTATGCTAGATGACGCCTCTGATGACGGTGGTGACGGTGACCGCTTGGCATCGGGTGGCCTGTTTTCCGGTTTGTCAGGTTGTGCAATTATAAGAAAAAAAAAATATTAAACGTAATATCACGCCGATAAACCCGAAGAAGTAGGCAGAGGAGTGCAGCACACTCCCACGATTGACCGGGTACGTTTACGGAAACGGAATAGTTGGTGAGCCGTTTACCATACACCGCGCTACTAATTCAGACTAAGAGCCATTACCAGAAATGTTAACAGAAATTCTAGTTAGAAGTCTAATACTACCCAACCCGAAATCGAACCCAGGACTTCTCGATGGACAGTCGCGCTTGCAACCACCAGACCAGCGACCATTATGCAAATTTTGTAGTAATGCACATAATGATTTGATAATTTATGATTCCTTATTTCTAGTAATGTTTCAAATTAAGCAGTCGAAAATTCTGGCAAAATCAGCGGTACTTTTCTATATAGCGACTTATTTTCCCTGAAAGTTTTTACAAAAAAAAACACAGAGACAATCATAGAGAGTTTTGCATCGATTTCTCTTGAACAAAAAGTAATCGATTTCAACGCTGAATAGCCGGAGACATGGATTTTCGTCATGCACAAATAAAAAGGCGCAATCGATCGTTTTTATGCCTGGTTTCTTTGTTATCGTTTTTGCGACGCCTGCTTCAGAATCTAAAGCCACTATTTAGCTGTATCTTGCGACAATGGTGCTGCTGTTTTTTTAATGTCCTTTACCAGTGCGTTTCAAGGAATGTAACGGCTACTCAGTCACATGAATATAAACGTCATCATTATTAACAATTTTATCGTTTCACTGTTGTACATGTGTCTGATGATTCATTATTATGGCTGTATGATTCAAGGCATCTGTCTGCAACGCTGGACAAGTGCGAGTTAATAACTCACGGTTTAAAGAGCAGAACCAAAACGTCCAAGGTGCGCTGGTTTCCTCGCGATGTTACCTTTACATGAACAGTTACAATCTATTTTTCTTGTGTACATTTAAGCGATAACTTAGTATTCATACGGCTTTACGTGTCAATTAAGTTTCGCTCTACATTCAATATTTGGTATGATATTTGTACAAGTATTGTTCGGGATGTAAGTTTATTATCACCGTCATCACCACATCATCATCAGCCCCTATTGCACACCATTGCTAGCCATAGGCCTCTCCTGATGGATTATGGGTCATGCCCACAATCCCAACGCTGGGAAAATAAACAACAAAAAACTATAAATGATAAATTTAACCATAAACTCATCTATACAAGTATGTATTTAGGAATTGAAATATCTGTTTTACTAACTGGCTGGTTAACATGGCTCAGACTTCGTCTAGCTTGATCCCAATGGCCACATGTGAAGGTGTCGAAAATATTATTCATACGAATACTTAGTTTGTGTACGTATTTTATTATTGTTATATATCCCTTACGGGGTAGGTTGGGGGCACGAAATGTTTCATCCATACAGACCTAAATAAAATGCTTCTTCCACATTCATCAGTCT
>DWFO01002218.1:0-14144 GCA_018246595.1 Mimoniades nurscia nurscia | reverse complement strand
AGTGCCCGACCCGGGAATCGAACCCAGGACCTCCCGTTCGGCAGTCGCACTCGCAACCAACTCGACCAACGAGGCATGTATATATGTATGTATATGATACCATTATCGCTGATATAAAAAACAAAAAAAGATTATCTTTTATAAATATGGCGTGCTAAAAATCAATCTAAGAAAATGAAGTTATATCAATAGATTTTTTAAGGCATTGACATCGCGTTAAACAAAGATAATATAAGCCATATTCCAAGTGGAAACAAAATACACATCGGTCACGGCCGGGTTGATGTTCGCAAGCAAACATCGTGATGTGAACATACTCGTATGAATGGAGTCGCCCGGAGGTGTGAAATTTGGCGTGCGATTCGGCCGCCCTGCCATTCCCGGTTCCGCGCCGTTAATTTGATGTACGGAGGCAGATGCCCTCGCGGCGATAGCGCGGTGCGCGCGCCTTCCGCGCTGCGCCGTACGTCCCCAACATCCGCGAGAAACCTGCCGGCGCCCGCCTACATTATGCACCCGCTGTGTACCAACCAGCCCGTAACCTCGTTCCCCATTACGCTCGGGTCGCAATATTCATTTCTTAACATTTCTCAATAATTATTATATTACTATTCTGTCAAGCTTAAAACCAGGTCCTTTATGGGCTACAAGAGAGCACGCGAGAATGCCGAATATCCCTATTTTTTTATTTAACTCTAAATTGTTTAACAGAATTACGTCGAACAGGGATTTGTAAAAAGATAAGACGCTCATCTTTAACCTTTTCTTCGTTATACACGACACGGTATGTGGTCAATTTCCAGCATAACTACCTATACTCGTAAATGATGTTATTCTTTTAGGTCATATTTTTTGTAAACAAAGCTGTCCCTGTGCTTTGCGCGCAATGAATACCTAAACAGGAAAAGTTTATTATTATTACTTTTTGTCGATATACCTACCTATAGCATGTCGATATGTATAAATAACAGGAAAATGCGCCTTTGTTCAGTCTTCCTTTTCGAATTATATAATCGTTTTCGATATAATTATATCATTATTACTAATTTGGTACATAGAATCACACATAAATTGACAAAGTTTTGGAATGACAGTGTAAAAAGACAACCACTAAGCCATAATTTTTGCGAGAGCCAACAGCGCTCGGTAGTGATCCGGATTTATCTATCATCTGTGGAAAAATTGCAAGTCAAGGAGCTGTCTGTTGTCATATTGTACAGCTGTCCACGTTCATCTGTATACATTATTACACGTGTCACGCGATTTGAATATCTGATCTATGGAGATGCAAACAAAGTGTGATCAGAGCCTACATCGATCTTAAAAACGAATTCGTTGTAACACTCATAGTTTTAATAACAATACCTGTGTTAATTGTATTAACAAATATGTATGTCTTCATAAAATATATATTATGGTACTTGTAATGCATTTTTAGACTTTCATATTGTCTGAAGTGCCTTTAGAGTTGTGAATAGTTTTCTTTCTAAAGTTTGTAGGTTAATCTAAATTGGCTTGTACGATTATGTAAATGAGTATAAAAATGGAAGTGCAGCGGTGAGTACTTTTCAACCTGTGCCATTACCCAGTTAAAATCGAGTGCGAGATTGTGTATCTCATTATACATATGTAAATCTGTGACCAGATGTCAGATAACATTTTAATGTTTCAAATCTCTACTCAAATGAAGCTTCTGCGGTATCAGCAATCTCCCAAAAACCCCGTTCACCATAAAAGGTTTTTCAAGTACCTAGCTACTGCTCTTAATTTTTGTGATATGTTTTTCATGAAGAGATTAGCAAACGAGTCAGGCCGCCGTCCCAGGTGTTGGCTGGCGGCCGCCGGCTACGAACAGGGCTGTGTGAATAGGACGGCCAGTGTCCGTTAGTACATTTTGTATAAGTTGTTGATATTAACGTTGATATTAACAAGATAACGTTGATATTAATAAGACCCATTAGTAATGTACATTGAGTACATGTTAGTATAAGGGTACATCTAGACAAAGTTGGCATCTCTCCTATTCCAAGTCGATAACAGACGAATGACGAAATGTGGGAACGGATGGCTGAAACCACACTTTTCAGATCGCGACACAGGTGGGGTTCACGAACACATCACTTGACCTGCCTACATTAGCTTAAATCGCATGTTATCCTAATCAAATTTTTATACGGTTATTAACGAAGTGATTTTTATTTATTGATAGTTACATAAATGTTGATCATAGATTCATAGCAGATACTAAATTATAACTTTGTAATGCAAAATGTTAAAATATTTTTGTGAACGGTGTTACTGATATATGATAGAATATTATTCTACATATTTCACCATACAATAGTCATCGTCATGGTTTCTAATTGAACGCAATTGTACGTTAGGGTTACAAGTTCAGCGAAACTTCTTCGTGATAGGCATTTAGCTTATCTATACCTAGTCCAAGTTATTTCGTAATAATGGAAGTAGAACTACACTAAAAGAGGAAAAAACGACATTATAGAAAAACAAGGTCATAAATCGCTTGTAACAGATAAACGCTAAGATGAAGGCGGCTACGGAATGAACTGATTTTGGATTCATTCACCCCACGCTACGTTACGCTCGCTGGTCTGCAGGACGGCGCATTGTCTCACGGCGGACCGAACGCGAACGATCCTTTGTTACTAACTCACAGTTTTGCCTACATTGTAACCTAAAACCACGCACAGAACACTGAAACATTTTTTCTAAGAATGAATAAGAAATTTTACTTTCTAACAATGTTGGCTATTGCGGGCGATATAAATTTGTAAAGACTAGTGTTGATTCCTCTAATCTATGCACGAAGTGGACAAATCGATTTTTCTCTCCGTCTGTCTATGTATAATACTCGTTCGCTGAACTTTCTTTTCGCTTTGCGTGCAGTGTAACTTAAACCACTTATGAAACCTATGGCTCAGTAATAGTGAATGACGCTAACGACAGCTTTTCATCACAACGTACTCTGCACCACTGTGTACATCTGTGTGTACGTCACATTGACAAATTGTATTCGCTCTCGATCCTTCTATCTCCTCGCCGCTCGGAGCTCGAGTGTTCCTTTGTTCGCGACACTTTACCTACACTGTAACCCAAACCAATCGCGGAACACTTTGCGCCAACTCTAAACGTATTCACGCCTCCGAGAACGTACCTTAGCACTATTACTGAGCTAACGATGTTTGCGCTGAGTCGCGAGTGTCGCTAACGATAGCTTTTCGTCAAAGCACACTCTATACACCTCTTTACAATATATTTCGTGTATAAATTGTATTCTCTTGTTATTTATCTGTTTCTTGAGAGAACCATTTGTCTGGGCGGGCTGAATACCAGTTTTTGAACTTTTAGCTAAATGGCAAACACGTTTCTGAATACTTCAAGATGTATATTTAACATTACAAGGTGTGCCTCTATCGTAAAACGATTTAGTGCAGTTTAACAAATATTATAATAAATTAGCGCTCTGACATTAAGTAACAAAAAAAAATATTAACCAACATTAAATCATCTTGAAGTTTCTGGTGTTTTTTCCCTATTTACTACTAAACGTTACGTGACTTATGTAGATACAAAATTATCTATCAGCTTAGTTCACACATTTTTTATTCGCGATAGCCCGGCTAATTTTGACTATCAACTGCGCTACAGACATGAGTTCAGCCGGTACATACTTTGATTTTGTTTTTTCTTGATGCAAATCGTATCTGCATTAAGCTACTATTACAAAAACGAAGTACGAAAAAAATTAGAATAAATGTTTAAGATAAACATGAAATAAATAAAAAGTTAGACACTTTCACTCGGCTAGGAAACAATTTAATGCACGGATTTTTGAATCCCGACCTCAACTTTCTCATGATGAAAACGTATAATTTAGTGAATGGCCCATTAAAATAATATGTACGCACAAACTTTAAGCAAACAATCGGGCCTTATCGTTTTTCTCTGTTCGCGCGCGGACCATTGATCTTTACCGATTACTGCTGTAATTGTTGTAATGATAATGCATAAAACTTACTTTTACTTGTACTCACGGTTAAAATAGAAAGCATTTTACGTGTTGTTTATTGTTATTCTTGTTACAAAAGACACTGCATTCCGTTCAGAAAGTGTGTTGGCTAGTTCAAAATGGTTAAGTTCTCGTGTATAGAAAAATATTCTGTTTTGATATTTTTGGATGCCACTCCTTTTTTGTAAGAATATCAGAGAAATAGAGCAAAATATATCAAAATAATAGATGCAGCTTAACTCGCCTTTACATGAATAGAATCTCGGTACTTGTATGCTGTCCGTTTGTGTTTCACAATGACAGCTGCCTTCAATCGTTTCTCGTCTTAAGAGTTTGTTCACCTGAACGACTGCAGGCTAGTCTCGTGGCAACGTTTGATTTAAAAGTTAAGTGATTTCACGAGTGATGGCTCCGTAACCTACATATTTAAAACATTTATCAACATAACTGGCCTGGTCTTGTCTCGAAGGTGTTACAATCACATTGAAATCGGAGGAACCAGTTATCGGTTCACTTACAGTGAATGGCTATTTTAATTAAGTTCATTAGCAACATCGGTTATCTTTACATTCTTTGAAAATAGAACACACGCGTTTAAAATAAGGCAACTTTCACTATTCGAGCCGACCGACGGATTTATACTATTTGAAGCCTTTGTAGGTAGCGAAGGTTCGCAAGTCACGGGTCGTACCGCTATGTAAATGGTTTTAATAAGTCACATGTAAAATAATGATATCTAACTGCTAATCGGGAGCTCCTGGGATCGGATCCCGAGTTCGGGTACCTACTATTGATTTTTCTAACTTAGAATTTTTAGTAAAATTTCTAGTAGTGACCCGGAATCTGGATCTGTGCCCGGAGTGTGACAATAAACTCATTATCTATACCATGGCGGCACGCAAGCGGAACCGTTGATACGACAGTATGTGCTACACTACTGTGTTATTGTTAAATGTTTCGTGAGTGTTACACATGACTGAGAATTAAACGGCTAGACTCACGTATGTTGCAGTCTCCGCCGCGACCTCGCTGCAACCGGCGGGCGCTCATGAGGAAGGACCTCGTACAGGTCTGAAACTAGTCGGGCCATCCCGAAAAACATACGTGAGTTTAGCCATTTAATTGTCAGTAAAGCTATGTGATCCTATTAAGGGTAGTGACCAATACATTAAAAGCACTAGTGTTGTTGCCACTTCCAGAAAATAATTTTGGCAGGTCATGTGCTTATTGATATACATAACAGTCATCATAGCTTGTAGCTATTCATTGAGCTTTTAATATACCAGCCTAGTTACACTTGTCCACTATAACTCATGGTACCTTGATGTTTTGGTAAATATGTGGTAGATCACCATCCCATTAGAATACTAATAATATCTATGATATCAATGTAAAATAGAATGTGGCCATTATAGTAAGTAGTAAGTAATATAAAAAAGTACCAAAGCCCCACTCACATCTACCATGAAACAATTACTATAACAATTTGTGTTTTGTTCTGGAGCTTGTGGTTGTGAATTCAGATGTGTGCTGATCGTGGGTGTGGTAGCCACATATCAGTGACCAAATTCAGATGGGAGATGTGTTAATTAATACTAACTGCACTCTACTGGCTTGTTAGTAAATATGTTAATGCAGTGAGCTAATAATAAGCTTCTTGCAAGTGTATTTCCTTACTTCAAGTTTATTTACATATTCTAATGGCAACAGCTTCATAGTACAATAGGTGTAATGGGGTCTTGCTCCATAGGAAGTATAAGTTTCATTTTGACCTACTAAAAGTGTTCTAATGAACCAATTTAGAATACATGACATTTGAATTTACATGGTCTATATACCTATTTTAGTGATAGAAGTAATAGCCTAGTAGTTATGAATTCCACCATGGGGTCTTGGTTTTAAGACCTGGTGTGCACACCTCATCAAAAAATGTGACTTTTTAAGATCAATTAATACTTGTAATGGTGAACGATACTCCTGTTATCTTAATGGTGGGTCAGATCTACAATAAGTCACTATGGCAGACTCAGCCCTCGAGCCTTTACATTCTGAAAAGAGACCTGCATCCAACTGCATAAAGATGAAAGGGTTGCTGATGATATTAACTAACATATTATATATGATATAATATACATATATTATATGTATAATGTTGTTATACAGGATTACATTGGGGGTGAAAATGCTGCGCTTCCTCAGCCGAAGAGGACGCTCTTCGAGCCAGAATCGAAATAAGCAGAATCAAAAGTCAACAAGTAACAAAAATTTAATACAGTGCAAGGTAATGCTTCTTGATGAGACTGATTTATCTATTAATTTGTCTAAAAAAGCTAGTGCTGCAGATCTCTATGAACAGGTTTTTTATTCCTTGGATCTTATTGAGAAGGACTACTTTGGCCTTCAATTTACAGATACTAACAATGTAAAGCATTGGCTTGATCCCACGAAAACGATTAAAAAGCAAGTAAAAATTGGACCACCGTACACATTACGATTGAAAGTAAAATTTTATTCATCGGAGCCCAATAACTTAAGAGAAGAATTGACCAGATATCAATTCTTTTTGCAACTTAAGAAAGATATTTTAGAAAGCAAACTAGAATGCCCTCATTCAACCGCTGTAGAGCTAGCAGCACTGGCTCTTCAATCAGAATTAGGTGATTTTGATGAAACTATACACACACCTGCTACGGTTTCTGAATTCAGATTTGTACCTAATCAAACTGAGGAAATGGAAATTGAGATTTTGGAGGAATTTAAAAAATATAAAGGATTGACACCTGCTCAAGCAGAAGTGAATTATTTAAACAAAGCTAAATGGCTTGAAATGTATGGAGTTGACATGCATATTGTTCTTGGAAAAGACGGCTGTGAATACCACTTAGGTTTGACTCCCACGGGTATATTGGTATTTGAAGGCCCGCAAAAAATTGGCTTATTTTTCTGGCCAAAAATTAGTAAACTGGATTTCAAGAAGAAGAAACTCACATTAGTTGTGGTTGAGGATGACGATCAAGGGCGTGAACAAGAACATACGTTTGTGTTTCGTTTACATAATGAAAAAGCTTGCAAACATCTCTGGAAATGTGCAGTAGAACACCATACTTTCTTCCGTTTAAGAGCCCCCGTGAAAGGGCCGTCGGCAAGACAAAACTTTTTCCGAATGGGGTCAAGATTCCAATACTCTGGTAAAACGGAATACCAGACTACACAACAAAATCGCGCCCGTCGAACTGTTCAATTTGAAAGAAGGCCAAGTCAACGGTTTGCTCGTAGACAAAGTCACGTTTTAAGAGAGCGCGAGAAACAAAATTCTACAACTAAAACAGAAGCTCCACAACAATCTGAACCATCTCATGAGGTGCCAAGTACGTCTTCCGATACTGCAATGCTTGTCCCCGAAACTTCTCTTGATACGTTGTCTAGGAAGAGCAGTGCCAAGTCACAAAAATCATCACTTCTGGATAGTGATAACAAAACATTAGACATTGGGGAGACTTCTGTGAAGAATCTATTACATGATGACCCACCAACTGAAGTCCTCATATCAAAGGATGATGCTATCAGCAATAAGGTATTATTTAAAATGGATAAACCTGCTGAAGAGAAGAAAAATAATTTAACACAACTGGTGATCAATAAACCGTCATGCAATTGTTCACCTTCTGCAGAATTTAATCCACTTAATGACTTGCTCATGAGCTTGGTTAAGGAGAAACTGAACAACGATGACTCAAAAAATGAAGTGAAGAGAGATCAAATTGATTCAGTAGTTGACAAGGAAGTGCCTAACAATCAAAGTAAATGTTACATGCCTTCCACAAAGAATTTTCCACCTGGTCAGTTGAAATGCAATAATATATTAAAAGCTCGAGAAAATGAAGTGAAAATAGTTAACGAATCGACAAACATTAATTTAGCGATACCATCCACACCATCACCAAAAATCCTTAATGAGAATAATCCAAGTAATTCCCAATATGTGTCAATAGTAGTTGTGGAACCGCCAAGGGCTCAAACAAAGATAACTGCTCCTCAACCAGCAGAAAGAAAGGAAGAAATAACTCCAAAATCTCAGCCAATATCATCTCTTTCGCCTTGGCTAGTTACATCTGAACCAAGCTCTCCATCGGGCATTGGTGAAAAAGAAATTACCATAATTCATCGCAAATCCGTAATTACAACTCAACTCTAGTTTCACTTGTATCCTGAAATCATGAAGTTATAAAATGTATTCAATTTATCTTTAATTTTAAAGATATTAAATGAAAAAGAAATTGGTGCTTCAATTTTATATAATAGAGCTAACCAGTATTGTAAGAACATATTAATAACATTAATATTTTTCTTACCTTTGAGAGAACAGTGCCTTTTACATGTTATATTAGAAATTTAATGTAAAGGAAATGAAATTGCTTCGCTTTTAAGGTTTCGGAGGAAATCTAAAGCGAGACTGTCTAATTTCCCTAGAAACCTGCCATCATTCAACTATGAAATGCTAAGCTAAACATACACATAATGTATTAAAATGATGAAATGTTATTTTTATGTTTATTTTGTTAAGAATAGTGTTTGTTTTAAGATCAATATTTCAAATTGAGAGGGATTTTGTACATGTACAAGTAGTGTTGCAAGTGAGATATTATTATTTAAGTCTTTGGAACAACATAACATTCCAATTATCATTCCAACATTGAGTAATGTTTATGTATCCTTTTCAAGCAACATATACATATGTATAAACATAATTATATATTTCCCATGATGTATGTATTGAAAAACTGTATGTATGACTGCAGTGCAAATCTTATGTTTGGTGATAAAATTAAACAATGCTTTGTGATCAAAGGCAAAAAAAGGTAACAGGCGTTTGAAACCATGAGCCCTCCTGTTGTAAACGCCTTCATCAGATTGTATTACATATATATATTTAGTGACCAAATGATATCTTATTTCTAGACTGGTAAGAACATTGTGATAGGGTTGTTTGGGCATGCAGTCAATTACATGTTTTTATTAAAAATATAGTTTATATTCCTGATTCATAAGGATAATGACCAAGTTTAACTAAAATGGAAAATATCAGAAAAACACATTGAAATCAGGCATTGTTTCACATAAACTTAGTTTCAATGGATTGATTGTTTAATGTTGATTTTAAGAAACATTGTAAACAGAATAATGTGACAGACTTAGCTGTATTATAGCAAGCCATGTACAATAACTCTCTGTCTGAAATGAGGTCTATTGACTTGTATATAGTTATACATTTGTACTTGTGTAGATATAGGTGCTTCATTTTTTAAAGTTTAGCTAAGGTACTTATATGCATATAAAAATGACAAAATAAAATGCCTTATCACTGAAGTCGTAGTAAGTATATTAGGATTTTCATAAGAGTTTAATAACAATGACAATTATTTGTACCTATTGTTAATATACATTAAAATGTTGCAGAGTCACATAATAATATGTATTGAAACAGTTATTACATTTACCGGTGTTAATACATATGCCTATAGTCAACTGTGTACTTAAAGGACCTAGCTTAAATAGTCCATAACAAAGCCGTCCTCTAATCATATCGAATATTTTTTCAAAATTTTATAACCCTAAGCTTATTTAGTGTAGTACAATTTTGTCAGTATTAAAATGTCAATGAAATATTCAGGTGCCATTGTTACTTATTAAAATGCATACTAGAAACCATAATGAATTACATTTATAGCCTAAATTTTATCCCATAGGAGTAATTATGTAACTGGTGTGTTAGTCAAGTGCCGCGGTAGCGGCACGCCGTTAAGTATGCGATCAAACACATTTATGTGTTTCCAATATAATGAGACTGGTTTATTATGTTATTCAATGGAATAATTGTCACATTTCTTGATTCATGAAATTGCTTAGCTATGTATGATTTATAGGATTCTATTAATAAATAATTAATATCTATATAAGCACTCTTGGACTGTTATTATAAAGGAAAATATGTCTCGTTTTTAATATTTTAGTTAAATGAGTTGTCACAAACTTGACTGCTGCTTGAGATCCTGGTTTTTATGATTCAAACTTAGAATATCTAGTAGTAGTTTGGAGTCTATATTTATGACCAGTATGTGGCAATGGACTCACCACCTATTCCACCTATAGTATATATAACGTAACTGGTAAAACGTGGAAGTGTAATACACTTCTCTGCTTACCTCTATGAGGATTACAGGCGTTATCTGTAACGTTTATTATTTTACGTATACATTCAGAAAAAAATATGTTTATAAGTAAATTGTGCCTTATTATTGAATTAGTGCTTAAGTGATCAATATTACTGTGTTATATTATACCTTTTAAAGAAATGTCCAAATCCGTGGAAAGGGTGTTATTGGTAAACAAACTGCAATCTCTCATGACACAATATTTATATCGTTTTGTTTTTATGATTAGTATAAATATATGCTATTTTATAGCTAAAGGAATTCAAAAATGATGTATAACAGCTAGTATACGTAGCGTACAGAGTCTATGAGCGCGCACTTTAGTAACACGTTTTAAGACGAACAACTATTCGGTGTACAGACACGCAAACGTTACCTTATCGACGCTGAAGCACGTGATTCAAAACGCCCAGTGTTTATTAGTTGTTGGTGTCGTCTAATAGTATTTATTTACTTGGGCGATAAAATGTAGATGTAATGCGCTTAAGGCCCAATTCTCCATTAAAAATTCTTATCAAGGTTGGGCCGCCCTCTTTGTTCGGCCTATCTAATAACATCTATGTATAGGATTGGTTTCCTTGTATGGATTGATTTAGCCAGGTAAATGAATTTTTACAACATATTTTTGTTCTGTAATAATTTGTAGAACAAATACTGTTGTATTTCTTTAAGTTTAATAGTATTAAAATAGGTAGGTATTATTTCTTTTGAATTCTTTTTTGAATATATGAATATTCAATATTATTACTTCAGAAGTTTAATAACTACATTTGTTTTGGATCATAAGTATTTTAAGCAGATCGTATAAATTATATAATTATACTCAGATTGGAAGAAAAGTACTATGCATATATGCGTATGTTTGAATCTGAGTGCATAATTATTATTATAGACATTCAGTATAAATATACCACATGCAACATAAAAATCATGTACCTACTTATCAATTTTTCTATTACCAGACATGTTGATGTCAAATGTAAATTATCTTTTAATGTATTGGTTGCATTTACTATGTAGTTACTGTGGTAAACACGTTACTGATTTTAAATTAAAAGTTGATTGTAACCGTATAATTATGCGCGTCCCAATTTACACGAATGAAGCCATAAATAGCGATTTTTCCCGCCCAATGACGATTGTTTAATTATTGTACACTCATAGTGACTGGTTTGTTTGTTGAATTGTTCAATTAGTAACTAAATAATACATTTGTAAACTTGTAAAATATTTTCCTCGGGGATTGATAAACCCGGAGCAATTAGACGTCGATTGTCAGTCATCAGTCGATATTTAAGATAAATTGTATTTTGAAATGGGACCAACATTATATTTTATTACTTATTTGAGCATTTCTATTAAAGTTATTGTTAATTATTTTATTGTGAGTGACGCATTTTAAACTCATTATTATTATTATTTCCATTTATATTCTTTGTTAAGATTTAAGAAAATGTTTTTGAGTATATGCTCAATTTTACATATTTTTGGACATTAAATAAAATATTTAATTATTTTTGTGTTTTTGTTCCTACCCAACAAGTGCCGTATAATAAGATTTAACATTAAAAAGAAATTAAAAGACAATTGAATAAAAGCCTATTTAAAATTGACAAAATTTTGACATTGTAAATTTGAGTGACCCCAGCGCACGGAATACAAGACTAGCCTAGATATGATGAACATTCGAAAGTCTACTGATAGAATATCCTCGGACAAGTCTTCTTCACAACTAAGCAACCTGTTCTCATCGAAACGTTTTTTCGTTAACAACCTTGATTCTTATCATGGACAGTTTATACTAAAGAATATAGTAAATATATTAAATAAAAATGCGGAGCCCACGGAGCCTTCGTTACAAAGTATCATGGCAGAAGATGCGGATATGTTGGCGCCGGCATCACCTAAGCAATCCTATGAAATCATAGGTAAATACTAAACACTGTGACATGCATGTATATAAATTAGAAAATTTGATTATCTGAAACATGAGACTAATATGTACAGTGGTGTGATTATGTGTATATTATATGACAAAAAGTTAATACTATTAAATTACTTAACGGGTACCTATGCGATATTTTTCGTATACAAACCGTTCTCTGTGTATGTCAATAAGTTTCTATGAAGCTTTAAATTATTGATGGCAGGCACCGTTACCGATCCGAAGGTCAAAAGCATCGATAATGTCGCCAGAATCGTTGGCAAATCGGAATGCTTACCCCACATGCTTACATGTGGAACCGTAATATTTGATACCAGTTGCGACAGGGATGAATTAGCGACTGCTATGGATTATATGAAACGTAAGTGTTGATGTATTTCAAAATGTTTGTTTAATTGCTTTTTATAATTCTCAACTAAGCCAGTCAAAAGCGAACATTTTATATGGAATCCATTTTGTATCGACATTTAAATGTATTTCGGTCTGTTTGATGTACAATAGTTAGCTGTTTGAGACAAAAGCCAATAAAATATTTCCAGTTTTAAAAGACCTCCTGGTACAACAAGCGGTTCTACGAGCGGCGTCAGGCGACAAAGATGACGAAAACGAACCCGATAATGCCCAAAGACGTTACCTAATTTTGATATCTACCGTTATGACGTGGGCTTCCACTAAGCCATTAGACCCGGTAAATACTTATGCCATTTCTTAATGTGAAGGAAAGTCATGCCTAGCTCGTTAATGTCAATAACACTTAACGTCCATTATGTACCTACATAATAAAGGAAAACAGATTTTACTTTAAGGATACACCAGATATGCCGTTTATTGAGACTGATTTTCGCAAAAGGAAATCACATCCAAATTATAAACTACATTATGATGTGGAGAACGAGGTCATTGCCATCGCCAGGGCGCACAAGCAGGACATCGGGTACGCTGGTCGAGTTCTAATCTAACATACTAAAATCGTGACATATTATTATTACCGCCACTGCATCGATATTCGAACCGGTCGAGCCTGTTACTCTTTAACTTTCAGAGCGTGTCACTGGTAGCAGTCATATATGGAGGTATATGTATTTCAAAATACCTTTAAATAATAATGTCTTAATACAACTACAATTCTTAATTAATTCCGATTTGTTTACATTTTATTTATAAATTTCTGAATATGCATGTGTTTTAGAGCCATAGTTGTAGCGAGCGGCGTAACGTACGGCGGTGGCGAGGACGTGTTATTTTACTGGTTTCAAAAGGCGTGGGAGTGTGAAAGACTTCTTCCAATATTCGGCCGCGGAGGCAATGTCGTACCACTTATCAATGTTCAGGACCTAGCGCAGTCAGTAATTTTACCGTCACAAAGTATGTAGATCTATATAATAGAACTGTTGTTTTATTGTGTACAACATGGGTTGTTTTCCAGAATTATTTTTAATTTAGCTACGGATTTTCCAAAGAAACTGTACATACTGGCCGTTGAACAGAATGTGACGAAACAAAAAGAGGTCATATGATTTTATGAAGCTTTTTCTGAATTGCTTTTAAATGTTCAGTTTTGATACTAAGTTGTACGTTTATCATTGTAGATTATAAAATCTTTAGGCAGAAAAATTGGATCTGGAATGTTTAAATGTATACCACCCGAAGATGCTTTTCTGATACCGGAAATTGACGTGAGCTGTATTTTTACACTATAAAAGACGAAGAATAAATAACGTAATCATTTGATGACTACTTCGTTTGCAAAGGAGGCATGTAGGTACTCGAAAGATTGTGGGTTCTATTCCGAGTCGGTTATTACCTCGGAGGGGTCGGGAATTGAGCCCGTTATGTGGGAAAAGGTTCACTACACAGTACTACCTATTACACAGTAGAACGTAGGGGAAGGTGGGGTAATTACGAATACCTAAGGAAGTTTTGAAATAAATCGAAAGATATGAGATATTGATTAAAT
>DWFO01002217.1:0-14145 GCA_018246595.1 Mimoniades nurscia nurscia | reverse complement strand
GACCTGGGAATCGAACCCAGGACCTCCCGTTCGGCAGTCGCACTTGCAACCAACACGACCAACGAGGCAGTCTATTTCAGTTCAGCAGGCATGTTCAATTATTTTCTATGATAACTTAATTTTTGTATGTAATATAGATTTTTTTCATTTAAAAGCATTCCTTTATCTATCGCCTTTTAAAAATAACATTGCAATACTATAAGGAATTTAAAAACTTGTCACCTTAACGGGGTTTTTCATAAGATTATAGTTATCTTTCAAACATTTTTCAACTTCGTCAATTGCCCTCTTTGTTGCAGACGTGGTCGTGATAAGCTTGAGGTGTTGTTTAACTTCATTCTTAACTTTCACATCATTAGCTTCATCACCTATATCTATAGATACAATCAACACAGTTATTTCTTAAGCATTGTTCCAAACTTTGGCCACAAGAAAACCTTGTGAAAGGATTTACCTTGAGTAACATTTACACTGCACAATACAATTATTACATTTGTCATTATTAATAAAAGTCAACAATCTTCAATGGAATTCTAATTTTTACAATACTTTTTCTGCATTTATTTCTTAGAAGTTTTCTGGACTTACCTATATTCGTTTTACAAGCGTTTCTCAACTTTTCCAGCGCTAAAGTAACCATTTCTCGTTTTCTATTCAATTGATTTCCAAGAGCCTGGTTTTTAGGGTTCTGAATTATTGGATTCCATATGGCCTCCAATTTGTCCGTGAGGCCGGAAACTGTATCGACTGATGTTATCAGCGCCGATGCACATTGTCTATCCGTTATTGAAGGTGCTGTTATCTGAGACACAGTTTTTGGAAATGAGAATGAGTCTCCAAATAAAGTGCAAATAAAGTATGGTATGGCTTATCCCCGTGCATTCTATTGAGCAAAAATAGCAATGGCCAATTAGGAAAATATGCAAATGAACCATAAAAAAACTAAACAAAAAGTTCGAGATACTTGAGCGGCAGTCAGAAGTCCTTGCGCCCCGTCAACTACTCTGGACCCAGAGGTGTCCAGCAGGGAGCCATCTTCTCCCCCGACTTGTTCTACCAACTCGTATACATGGGCCAACATTTCGGATATTTTTTGACAGGCTTCTTCCGACAAATCTAATATCTGTAAACGAGGGCATTTTATTTACAAAATATGTTTCATAAATACAACTCATCCTATCATTTTTATGACCAATTTGTCAAAGATGATTACAATTTTTTTTCAACCCTTTTATCGTTCCACTGTTGGAACATGAGATTTCTCTCATAATGGGATCGTAAGGGCCATAGATTGCCATGCTGGCCATGTGCGGGTTGGCAGACTTCACATATCTAGAGAACAATTTTTTTTATGAACTCTAAGATGTGCAAGTTCCCTGACGATGTTTTCCTTCTCCATCATAGCAAGTGATATTTAAACTTGAAACGCACATTTTTAAGAGGTGCGCGCTAGGATTTAAATCCGATCTCTTATGTCCAATAGGCTATCACTATTTAATTAAATTGATCTAATACGGAATTTGAAACAAAATCTATGAAATCACTTTAAGAATCAACTCAACCTGATTTTCTTTCTCGGGACTTGCTTGAGGATTGAACACGTAAAACAATTTTCCAGAACATTGTGCAAATTTGTTTGCAGCGTTACTTAATTCCTGAAATAACATATACAATATTATTAAAGCAAAATCATCAAGCTGTTTGTTTTTCCAAAACAATTATATTATTGTCGAAACGGACATCTCTCATTTTATCCTGCCGACCCGCTACGGGTGAACAGATTTTACACCACTTTTATTACACCTTAAACGTGACATCGCCCCAGTAAACTCCGAAGGGGTAGGTAGGCATGTAGTACACTTTCACGTTTCACTAGATATGTTTACATCCCACTCTAAAATAGATGGTAAGCGTATTGCCACACAGCAGGCTCTAATTAAGACTCCCAATCTCTAGTAGAAATAACTACTAGAAAACTTAAGTTAGAAAATCCAGCTAGTACCCGACCCACGATTTCATTCTAGGACCTCTCGATCGGTAAACGTCCTTGCAACTACTCATCCAACGAAGTAGTCAAAGAAGTAAATATAACTTGTTTTAAAAATATTGCTACTTTAATTATACACTAAGAAGGAGGTGAACCAACCACTTCGACTCATCCGGTCATTCGAGAAAGATCGTTACAAAGCTAATCAACTCTGAGAACAACAAGAAGACGGCGAATAAACATTAAATGGATTCGTGACTAACTAACGACTAACGATTCCTGAGGACAGCTCAGGGCGCTGTTTGTCATAGGGATCAATGGAACACCCAAGCCGGTTGTTGCTCACCCAGAGCTTGTACCTCGCATAGCACTTGAAAGTTAGATCAAGATGTCGAACGAGGCCGCCGCGTCAGAAGTAATCATTGCCCCGGTACCCGCGACCGGTGAAAATCTATTTTGGACTCAACACCGTTCTAATAACTGATCTCAAATCTGAAAGAGCTTGTTGTAGGGCACCAAATTTCTGTGTTCTTCATTTCTAATTAGTTTAGATAATTACGTTATTATTGTATCCCTGGGGTACTAAACGATTGTAATAATTTTAAGTTCACAAAAAAAAGAATAATCTAGCTAAATACTAAATGCGTTCATGAAATTAGTATGTTACTTACTGTTGTATTGTTTTTCTCCACACTTTCACATATAAGCTTGTTAGCGTTGTACAGGGCTTTCACATTGTCCATCATTTCTTTGCATTTATTTTTATCTGCGTATTCACATAACTTCTTCGTATCTGTAATAAGTCATTTATGATATTTGTTATCCATAAATGTCTGGTAGAAAATGATGCAAGAAATCCTTATCCCTACTCATATTCCGTCTTTGTCTCTTAATAATACTTATTTATTCAAAGCGTAATGACAATATTATACAGCTTTTGCAACATTCCTTAGATACTTCAACATAAATCGTCCAGTTTCTAATAATCTTACTTTGTATAATTTCAGGCGTAAGTAGGGACATTGCTGCAATACTGGTTTCCGCCATTTGGTAATCTGGATTTGTTGTGTCTGAAATATAATCGCACAAAATATCTTTTGAAATAATACTACTACCTGTGATTTGTAATGATACTATTTGTACATATATACCTGGAGGATTTGAAAGAAACATGAGTATTAAAGTTGCGTTCATTGATTTTTTTCAAATGCCAAATCAAATAATAGTTTAGATCAAAAAAAAAATTGCATTTATAAGGAAATGAAAAAAGCTGCACAGGATCTTGACCAAATTAGTTTTACCTGAAACAACACGCGCTATGGTAGCTATAGCGGCATTGAGCTCTGCAAGTTTTTTGGCGGAGATACATTGCAATTCCTTGTACTCTGAAGCGTCTTTATTAAGCTGTAAATATATTTTTCTTATATTAATGTAAAATTTTGACAAGTGTGATTATAACAAAAAAATTAACAAGCGCAAATAATGAAGATGAGTCCAAAGTATCAATTTTAACGTACAGGGAGACCTCAAAACTCTCACCCTGTTAGACGCCATTACAATATTGCTATCATCATATAAAAGTTTTTCAGTATCATTAAGTTTCTTCTTAACAGCTGTCGTCGTCGAGATGAACTGAATTCGTGACTTTCGTCTTGCTTCTATATCATATTCTAATTTCTTAGTAGTATCTGCAAGATTCGAAAACCTTTTTTAGTCTTTCATATTTTTAAAGCTAAATTATCAATCTATCTTTGAAAACAACAGTTACTAATAACCAAGACATTTAAATAGTATGTATATTTCAAATAATACTGTTATAATGTTTTACTCTAACTAATGAATGCACTTACCATATCGAAACCAATTCATAATGCAGTAAGTAATTCAAATTGACATACAAATACAATAAATAACATAAGTACAGCTAAGCCCTAAGCAGCAATAAATTTGTTTTCTTTTATATCAATTAAATTTTTTATTTATTAATATAAATTACTCACCGTTGACCGGCAAGCAAGCTTTCCTCAATTTTTCCAACACTCTTTCCAACATCTCTCGATTCTTGTTTAGTTGGCATCCAAGAGCTTCGTGACTGGGATGTTGGCCTATCGGCTCCCATATGGAGACCAAATCTTGGGTTAAATCGGAAACTCTGTCAATTGATGTTATAAGCTCTGACTGACACTGACTGTCCGTTATTGATGATGATGTTACCTGCAGTGACAGAACAAAGACAATCGTAAATTAAGTGTAAAGTTTCAATCACAGTCAAGATACTACAGAAAACAACAAAAGCAAGTAAGAAAAAAGGTTAAATTATAAACCTGGGCGGTAGTGAGTAGAACTTTCGTAGCATCAGCGACTTTGGCACTTGATTTATTTAACCTAAACCCATCTTCTCCGCCAACTTTTTCGGCCAAATCGTGAACACGTGAAAGCATTCCTGAAGATTTCTTAACAACTTCTTTTGATATTTCTAAAATCTGTAAACATTCGTTTTACGAGCACTAGAAGATCGGTTAGCAATACTAGTCTAATTATTTCAATAAATTATTTCGCTGGTGTTTGCCCATCCCGTGAGGGACTGCATATGTATGTATTTCAATGTAACTTTATTTTAAAATAAACATTGTGTTTTCGCTTCCTTTTAAAATCTCTTAAACACTTCGGCTGTTTTTCATCGTTATTGCAATACCACGTTTTAATATTTACAATAAAAAAGTAAACAAAGTAAAAAGTATAAACATTTAAGATAGAAAAGAAAACACTTAAATGGAATAAAATTTACCTGGTCCTGTTTTACGGGATTTGCACGAGGGTTGAACACGTAAGATAATTTTCCAGAACAATTAGCAAACTTACTGGCAGCGTTGGCTAGTTCCTGATAAACAAGTCAAGAGTAAACATTTAATATATCATTAGTTTTATTTCAATTATACCATAGTAAATTGATAATGAAATTCGAGCTTACTGCAAAGTACAAAACTTCATTAAATACTATAAAATTGCATTTTGAAGTTATGTAACATAACACACAATTCATGATAACAGGACAAATCTTTTGACGATACACCAGAAAAAAAAGCAATAATTAATTCAAACTGATATTTTCTGAAAACTAAGGTTTTCTGATATTAATGAGAGTCATCCATTTTTTTACAACTCACCTTAATATCATTTTTCTCTAGGCTGTCACATATTAGCCTATTCGCTTTGCACAGTTCTCTAACATTGTCCAACATAACTTGACATTCGGTATCGTTTGCGTATTCACACAGTTTATTCGTATCTGAAATAACGTAATTATTATCGAAACCATTATAAATATCTACAAAAATCAAAACTGTCGTCTTACTTAATAAGAAGGTTATCATAACGCAGTTTCAAAAAATCTAATCTTCATAGCAACGGCCTAAGCATAGTAACTTTTGGTAGAAAAACTTAAGACCACATTTATAACAAATATTATACTGCCGTGCTAGTCAAGCTAATCGAGAGGTCCTGCGTTCAAATCCCGAGTGGTATAATATTTATCTAACTTAGATTTTCTAGTAGAAATTTCTAAAAGTGGCTCGAAGTCTACATTTGTGCCCGGCGAACGGCAATAGGCTCACCGCTATTTCGTAGTGGAACGTAAACGTAACTGCTGAAACGTAGGAAAGTACTACACTTCTCGGCCTGTCCTTTCAGAGAATACGGGCGTAATATTAGGTTTTAACACAAGTATTAATTGGCATCAGTAAAAGTTTTTGATGGTATAATAAATTCTTATTGAATTAAGATTTCAATAATACCCAAGGATTTATGTTGGCCACCTTGAACATGAAATATCATATTTCCAAGAAAATTAATTTTGCTACTTACTCTGTACTATTTCAGGGGTTAGTTTTGAAACAGTAGCGATCGCATTTTCAGCTCCTTTGTAATATGGATTGGCTGTATCTGAAAAAACAGCAGATTATTTGCTTCTTATGTCATTAATACGACCTGGGGCAAAATATTTTAAAAATAAATAAATTTGCAGTAAAATTTTATGAGAATGGGAGGGTTAAGGCCATATTATAAAGACTATGCCCAAGAAGACTAAGGGCAAGACTATTGCCTTAATCATCCTATTCTGAGAGGAGACCCATGTTTTAGCAATGGAACGATGGAATGGAATGGAATGGAAAAGGGTCGAAAAAAAATGTTATATTCTGCGATTGAAACAGTTCTCAAATATAAATGAATTTGTCGTAAAAAATGGCATTCCTGAACATTCATATTAATAGACAATTAAATATAAATTCACCCAAAGTAGCCTGTACGAGAACAGCTATGGCAGCGTTCAGTTCTGCCAACTTTTGAGTAGAAAGATTCTGTAGCTCTACATACTGTGGTGTCTCTTTGCTCGGCTGAAAAACATAATTATCGATTATACGTTGAGTATACATTTACAAAATATAATTAAATAGGCTCGAACTTTTCATTGAATCTCACCTTATTTGTGACCACTGCAATATCTTCAAAATTTTGTAAAAATTTCTCAGCATCTTCCATTTTCTTTTTGACAGCTGACGTTCTTGTGATAAACTGAATGCGTTGATTATCTCGTAACCGTGCTGCATCAACAGGTTTCTTATCCGGGTCTAAATAAAATAAAAACAATTCAAATTTTGCGTAAATATTATTAGTAAGATTGTAATACTCGTGATTGCTGAAATAAGACTTGGACTGTAGTTTTTTTTTTAATCATAGTAGGAAATAAGTCTAGCACGACTGTTTCACTTTAATTCACATAACGTTTGAAATGTTTAAAGCTCAATTTTATGGTTTTAGTTGCTTCATTTACTTGTAAAAATTTTATAATTATCTTGTATTGGTACTGTATTATTTATTCTTTATTGTACTATTTATTATTATTACCATTTTCCACATTGCAAGCTTTTCTTAACTTGTCTAACACTTTTTCCAGAATCTCTTGACTCGTTGTGAGTTGACATCCAAGTTCTTGATGATTAGGATTCTGGATTACTGGATTACAAATATTTACCAGTTCTTGAGTAAGATTGGAAACTCTATCGGCAGATGTAGTTAGCACCGATTGACAACGAATATCCGTTATGGAAGGTGCCGTTATCTGGGGGACGAAACATTGAAATAGGTTCTAATAAAATTAAACTATACAGACAATTGACTAAGAAGATTATAATAAAAACATAGTTGTAACAAATAAAAATAAATAAATTTATAAAAAATCGTACAGAACATCAAGCCCAATAAGGAACAAACAAGAATATCTATGTGCCCGTCATTGCATGAATTTTAAGTCGAGTGGACGTAATTTTTGGAGGCATTGCCAAATCTTGGCGAATCGTGGTGAAATCTGATGAAATCGTGGTGGAAAAATTATGCTAGGTATTGAAATTGACAAAATAAAAGCAAGCAGCAATGAAAATGTGAACAATACAAAATATAGCCCTCGTCGATTTCGACGCTGGCGCCCCTTAACTACTTCCTTCTCGTATGTGCCATTATATGGCTCGCTACGCCGAACTGAGTTTTAAATAAATATAGATGTAGGAAGGATTTCGCCTTATTTTAAGAATTTGATACTGTTGGTCCAGATTATATAGACCAAAAAGCTGTCTTTTACTCCGAGACGGCTAAAGGCAAATGTAAGAGAGGAGGCCAACATCTTTGATACAAATATATTCTGAAAAGTCATCTTAAGGCCTGTAAAATAAACCCTGCTTGCTAGGAGCTTGCAACACAGAGCTCGCTTTGGCGCACCAGTATTCGCAAACAAGACAAAGCTTTCGAGAAATACCAAAACAATTTATTTGCAAAAAAATAATTACTTGTGCGATAGTTAGAAGAATGTCAGCAGCGTCGACAACTCTTGCACCGGATCTATCCAGGCTGTATCCAGTTTCTCCATCATTTTTTTCTGCCAGTTCGTACACACGGGAGAGCATTTCAGAAGTTTTCCCACAAGCGTCTTTAGAAATATCTAGAATCTGTTAACATTAACCTTAATTATATTCGCTATACAGAATATCAATATTACATATAGAATAACTCGATTATATAGCTGTATATAGCATCCAATCTGATTTATCGATTAGTGCAACGGATAAGTATAGGCGGGAGAGAAGGGGAATAAGTAACTAAAGTTACTAAGAGACTGTACTAGAATTTAGTGGAGTCATAGTGGTATCATAAAAAACGTACCATCACGACTGTAGTCCCCGAAGACAATGTAGAACATTCCCACGTTTCACCAGTTACGTTCATGTCCCACTATGGAACAGGCGGTGAGCCTATTGCCATACACTGGGCACATATGCAGACTACTACTACAGACTAGTAGGATCTAAATTAGAAATATCTAATAGTCTTCGAAGTTTAAGTCAACTTAATAATCGCCGACCTTCTATGTTGAAGATTACACTTAAAGAATAAGAAGACGGACAGTGTCCGCCCCGGGATTCCAACCCAGGACCGCCCGATCGGCAGTCGCGCTTACGATTAACACGACCAACGAGGCAGTCAAGTAATACTTTTAGCAATATTGATAATTCAGTAATACATATGTATATTCTGTCTGTAAAGTCAGTTAAAAATAAAATGTATGAAAAATAATTATAATCCTGTACCTGTTTCTCCTTTATAGGATTTGCGCGAGGATTGAACATGTAGCACAACTTTCCTGAAGCGTCGGCAAATTTATTAACAGCGTTATTTAATTCCTGAAAATCAAAAATGGCAATTATAATACTTCTTTATAGAGTCAAATCCAGAAGTGCAGATTTCACACAAAAGTCAGTGTTTTTACTAAAGTGCAGATATCATTATAATCGTATGGTACCTTGAAATTATCCTCCTTTATGCTATCACATATAAGTTTATTAGCCTTCCACAACATCCTGAGGTTATCAAGCAGTACTCGATGTTGTTTCTCGTCTGCATATTGACTTAGCCGACCAGAATCTATAGAAATTAACGAAATGTAAATTGTGTTGCCATCTAGTATGTGCTAGATTCGACCGTCGAAAATGGTCTCAAGAAGTCTTACTTTGAATAATCTCCGGCGTTAGCTGAGACATTGACACAATTAATTGTTCAGCCGCTTTGTAATCAGGATCAGTTGGGTCTGAAATAGTATGTATTATAAATATTGCAGTATATACATACAGATATTATTGACCTTTAAATCTTAAACGTATGTTACCTGCATCAACTTCGTTAGTACAAACTCGGTTTCCATAACTTGTTGACGTTAAACAATATACAGAATATTTAAGAACTTCATTTACTTTTAAACGATGTAAATTTAGTACCGTTACAAAAAAAATGCTTATAAGTGCTCACCTGAAATGGCTTGGAAGAGCGCTCCTACAACAGCATTGAGTTCGGCTAGCTTGTGTGCAGTGATACCTTGCAATTCTTTATATTTCGACGATTTTTTACTGAGCTATAAATAATATATTTTAGATTGTAGAAGAGAAAATTTTATATGTAGTATCATTAATAACAGACCAATAACAATGATTAACAATAATGGAACAATAAAGTACAACATTTTGTGGACCGTAAACTCATTTCATTTGACATTGTTAATATACTGCAATTCATAAATACTCTACAAAGAATGTATGTAATGCATACTATTAGACGTTTCAGACTTAAGAGGCCCTTCATCGGCTCTCGTCTATGGAAATCTCGATTCCGCCAAGACCTTGTAATGATCTACGCCCTCCATACGTAAGCCATAATTGAAATCTTCGATTACCTTGTCGGACTCCACAGGAATCTTACTGTTCTCTTGTAAAAGACTCCCCGCTTCGTCCAATTTCCTTCTGGCTGTCCACATTGTCGTAACAAATTTAAGACGTTGTTTCTCTTTTGAGTTCTGGTCATCTTTGATTATTTCCACTGCATCTGTAAGAGAGTATTTATTGGGAATAAATATAGAAAAATATAGACTATTTGTGATGTAATATTAATAAATTAATATATTTTATTATGTTGTAACCTCTCACATTACACTCTTTATTATTCTTATTCCATATGACGATAAATTATTCGCCAGAAAATGAGAAACATATTTACAAAAATCATTGTACTATTAAAAATATGTTCTAATACAGATTGTGTGATAAATTTTGAGCACAATTCACCAATATCAGTAATAAAATTTATAGAAATTATCATGCTATGGCTTTATTATAACAATACGTGGGAAGACTGCAAAATGGTCTCATGTTTAGTGGTTTATGTGCTTATTAGTATAGGTGAAAGATATGCATTTATCTTTTCAACGTTAGACACAACGTTTTTATAGGATTGAAAATATTCATGGACATATTTAACCACGTTTAACAGGTGCATATTAGCAGACGTCACACTACCTAAGGTACAGTATGAAATCTCTCGGGCGTACAGGTTTTTCCACTTCATTGTCTTCCAACGTTAGGGAGGAATAATTATTCTTGAACTCGTGCTCATTTGAATGAGAGTTCGAACTCGTAAGCCACTAGATTGTTAAATCATCTATTAGCTACAAAATATTGGAGGTCAAAAATAGTTACCACTGTCCGGTTGGCAAGCACTTCGCAACTTTTTCAGGTTCTCTTCCAGTAATACATGATCCTTATTCAGTGATTTTCCTAACACCTCATATTCAGGCATACTTGCTATAGGAGTCCATACAGATACCAGTTCATTGATCCGATCGGAAGTAGTGTCAATAGATGAAATTAGCTGGGAACTGCATCGCTCATCGGATATTGAAGGTGCTGTGATCTATAAGAAAAATTTAAATTATTTCCATAGATAAATATCTCATTGACCAAAAAAATGTTGTTTCTAAATTATTCTTTCTCCCAAGTCCGAGTTCCGAGCGATAACTGCAACAATATAACTCCAACAAATGCATTGTTTGAACGTCATGTAAAATTAACATATTTGCACCTCCAATCAATCTAACACTTAGAATAAGAGTAAAAAAATGAAAAGTATGTTAATAAGAATGGTAAGACAATATTAGCATAGCCCAATTTAAGTATAGACATTACCTGAGCGCTAATAAGCAAAGCTTTTGCGACTTCAACAACTTTGCTTCCCGATTCATCCAACTTGGATCCTTTCTCCCCACCCACAGCCTTAGCAAGCTGGTATACTTTCGTTAACATTTCTGAGGTTGCCTCACACGTCGCTTTTGATAAATCCAAAATCTTAAAATAAATAAAAACAGGGATGTACCCATTATAAAATTAATGATCTGTGAAATGATCAGAACAAAAATGATCTATTTAAAGTTTAAAGATTAGAACATATATTTAAGATTTTGCTAATGTTCCAAGTTATAAACCCCAAAATCTACAAAAGAAATTTATTTCATACCTTGTTTTCCTTATCAGGATTACTTCGAGGATTAAAGACGTAACAGAGCTTCCCAGAAGAGTTGGCGAAATCCGTAGCAACTTCCTGTATATCCTGAAACACATTTTTATTCAAATTATCGTGTTCAAAAATGCACACGGACCAAAGCTAACTAGAGGCGTTATTTAATTCAAAATTCAGATCGAACGATTGAAAAACATACTTTTTTACTTTAAAATTCTCACGGAGAATGTCTCCAATTTATAGACTAAAGAGTACAGAGTATAAGACAAAAGTATTCTCATATCTGAGCAACAAAGGCTACGTTATTAAGTCTTGTCTATCATTTTTAAGTATACATATCTACTGCTTAAAATTAGGAACAATGTGGAATTGGACTAAACAGTGTACCCTATAATAAAGTCGCGTAATAAATTAAATATACATATTTTTCTTTAAAATTACCCAATTCGTTTTTCTAAGACAACCAATATTCTAGTTGTGTCGACACCGACATCTATGTCTTCTATTAGCTTAGTGGAATAAAACCGAGGGATTTTTAGTGCAGTAAAAATCCTGTAGAAAGCTACAGCGGTATGGTCTAGCTTTTAAAAAAGTATTCCCCGCCGACACCAAAGAATAAAAGGATAAACCACATTATTGACGAATTGATAATAATATTTTTATATAAAAAGTCATTGTGTCATACTTATTATATACAACTGTAAAACTTTGTACCTGGATGTTATTGTTTCCGGCGACAGCACACACGTTCTGTATCGCCTGACACAGCGCTGCTATCTCTTGCAACATATTACGACTTTTCTTCTCGTCTGTGTACTGACACAGTGACCTAGCGTCTGAAAACGTCGTCATCTTCCATTTTGCTTTTATGCAGGAGCACAACAGTAAAATAATTGTGGTAAAATATAAATTTTACCACAACTATTAAAAAAAACATAATTTCATGTTAAGTCAGTTCACTAGAATCAAAATTAAAACATTTCTTACTGTTTACATTTTTATTGGACTACTTACATTATCGCAGATAACACAAACATTTACTTACGGTTTCCTAAAAATTTGCTTAAAATGAATTATTTTTAACGGTCGCTGTGCCTACAAAATAACTTAAGCTTTTGTCCTTTGAACTTAAGCTAACAATTAAAAAGCTTTTTGTTACCTTTCACCAATTCTGGAGTAAGTTCATTAATGAAGTTTATTGCTGTAGTAGCCGTTTCGTAATCTGGATTTTCAGTGTCTGCAAATTTAATTGTGAAATTGGTAGTGTGTTTTTTTCCACATCTAAACCTATAAAATTCAATATTGGCTTATGCTGTGATAGTTTCCACGGGCGCCATTATCCTTCGACTAATATGACTAAACTACTACGAAGTACCATTAGTTTCGATACTGTAATAGTCATCATCATCAGCCTATTGAAGTCCACTGCTGAACATAAGCCTCCCCTGAGGGGTTTTGCTTATAATCCCCACGCTGGGCATGCGGGTTGTGGATTAAAAAGCACAGCTTCTCGCACCGCTTATGCTGCTGCCCATAAGCGCCAACGACCGTTAGCAGTCCTTACGCAGGCCGCCATATATAGTGCTCTGCCAGCGCCGGGTTTAGTTGCATCTTACCACACCCTGTATCGCGGCACGGGGTCACATGTCCTATTGTTAGTCCGCGCCGACACGGACATTGCAATAGAACAAATAACATTTAAACGTACTAACCAACTTTTAAATCTTAGTACAGAAGAACAAACATACCAATATTTAAGTACTCCATGCGCTCAATATTCTTAAAAAGTATTATAAATATTTCTTTTCGTCTTTTAATATATAGATAAAATTATAACATCATCTTTTCACTAACTCACCAGCCGTAGAATGAATCAAAGACGCCATAGCCGCATTTAGTTGAGCGATCTTCTGCGAGAGATTTTGTTGAATGCGTGCTTTATCGCCGTGTACATCCTTGATTCTCTTAAAAAATACTTCATGTTGTAGAAATCAACATTTATATGTACATACAATAGTACTTCCATGTCAGTAAAAAAATCAGTACAAAAATATTTTGAATCAAATCATGTAATTTTATATGACGTGAAATTTCCACACTAATGTCAATCTTCTGTGTATACTTATTTTTTCTATAATAGTTAATAATAAGAATGTGAATTAATTTACGTAATGAATCTTTATATCTCCCGAATGTACCCCTTTAATTTTTGCCTTTATTTGTTTACTCGTTTATGTAAAACCCAGTCGAAAGTAACATTTTATGAAAAATTGTTTCATCATCAACATCATCGGGCTTATTTAGACTACTTTTAAACATATCTCCTACTTCGTCTCTAAAGAGGTTTTATCTATAATCCCTGTGCATACATGAACTTAAGGATCTTTTATATGAGGCCGAGAATATAAACATTTATTTATCTCTCTACTCACCGTTCCTTTAAGATCCGGGACAGAATTATTGAGTTCCCTTTCAATTTCTTCGGCACTATGCTTAGCCGCCGAAACACTTGTGATAAATTGTAATCGTTTCATTTTTCTTGCCTTGTCAGCTGCTTTTTTGGCCAATTCAGACTCTGCTTAAAAATATCAGTGAAGTAATTAATTGATAAATGAATTATGCTATATTAATTGGATCACGTGAAATACCATTGAAGCTAATACCTGAACATAATAACTATGATCTAAGTAAAAGTAAGTAACTTCACGCCTGTAGTCCCCGAAGAGGTAGGCAGAGGAATGTAGAACATTCCCACGTTTCACCAGTTA
>DWFO01002216.1:0-14147 GCA_018246595.1 Mimoniades nurscia nurscia | reverse complement strand
ATCGAAATAATTGTTTAAACTGCTTAAATTTCAATTAATTAAACTGCCTCGATGGTCATGTTGGTTGCAAGTGCGGCTGCTGAACGGGAGGTCCTGGGTTCGATTCCCGGGTCAGGCACTACTAAATTTTCTAATTTAGATTTTCTAGTTGTGGTTCGGAGTCTGAATATGTACCCAGCAAATGGCAATAGGCTCACCACCTATTCCATTGTGGGACTTAAAAGTAACTGGTGAAATGTGGGAGTGTTCTACAATCCTCTGCCTACCTCTTCGGGGATTACAGGTGTGATGGTACTTTTAATTGTTATTATTACTACAATTTTTTCATTATTAGGGGAGTTAATTGATTTGGCAAGTGAAGCATCCATTTAATAGAGTAATCAGTAACTTATTATTAATTTCCAAAGTACTTTTTCCAACCTGTGTTTACACATAGTGTTAATGTTGTGAAAATTTTGGTTTGATGTTTAAAAATAAATTAATGTGAAGAATTCTAATTCATTTACCAAGATATGGGTCCACAATCCGCAAATATAAAACACCATCTATACTGAGTGTGACATTATCTGATGTGATTGCACTTTGCTTTGGCACATCAATGGCTATTTCTTTCAAGCTTTGCACATATTTTATTTTGTCCACAACAGGCCACAAGAGATTCAATCCCGGTTCAAGTAGCCTATGAAATTTACCCATTCTCTCAACTATCCATGCCTGTAATGTATAAAAAGTGTGTTAAATAATTAAAATACAATTATGAAAATAATTCCTATTTTAATACTCTGATGACTCACAAATCATACTTTGTTATATCAAGTAAAAAATTGTTGTATAAGTATTGACTAATAATCACCAAACAAATACATAGGTACATACGGAACATTATAAACTGATAGAACACTGAAGTTACCAGCATTTCACTTTAAAAAAAAATGGAAATACAGGGGCTTTATGAGTAAGATGCTAAATCGATTTTTTAGATGCATGATGCAAGATTGAGCAACTTAACTTGAACTGATACAATACAATACAAACATCATTATTTGTGAACATAGGTCTTATAGATCTTTGAATTCACCTATTAAATATCTGATATCTAACTTACACAGAAATCTAAGTTAACATTCTTGTGAACTATTCAGATCTTTAAGATGTTCTCCTGCTACTGGCCTTTTATTTGTGCATTTTTCGTATCCGGCTTATCAAACATACATAATTGACAGCAAACCAAACATGGGATGTCGATTAATTTATTTCATGTGAAACAATGTAAACAACTGATCTATTTTATGACATGAATGGATTTTCTAAGCATAAATGTAATGTTCCTTGGAAATGTCATACTAACCTCTTGTTGTGGAACAAACATAATAATTGTATTGAGAGGAGTTGTAGACCGGCTTCTAGTTGCTGTGACTCTGTACAGAAATCTCGCTTCATTTTGGTATTCTGACTTGAAAACATTCTGAAAATAACAACGTTAACTAAACAATTGTTCAGATTTTACTTTCTGTTGTTACTTGGAGGGATACTCACTTTTATTGGAAGCGTTCTAGAGAATAAGAATTTGGAACGAGTAAACATATTTTAACGCTTTTAATATTGCCAAGTTATTAAATCCTACTATTTTATGCTAATTTCTAAACCCATACTTATTTTGACACTATTGATATTCGTTTTGACTTTGACATTAGAGCCGCGGCGCATTGCTTTTTTTGGATGTTCTTACTAGTGATGAACTAATGTCATTTTTTTAATATTTGCGAATACGAATGCGAATATTCAGTTTTTATCATATACTTTGATAAAAAAAATAGTTTGTTTGTTTACAATGCATTACTTATTTTTTGGCTTAAGTTCTAATGAAAATTTAATTGTAAAGTTCCGTTGCCCAAATTGAAGTAAATAAATAAATCATACCAAATGATAAAGCGAAGACTGATTATGTGATTACGAGGTTAAATTAATTAGAACATTTTATGGTTCTATCTGTTATAGTTTAGGCAGCGTACGCAAAATAAGTAACTTTTCTGAAATATCTTACGGAACCCTGTTTTTTCCAAAATAAAATATAGCCTATGTTACTCGTGAATAATGTATCTTTCGAATGGTGAAAGAATTTTTAAAATCGGTCCAGTAGTTTTTGAGTCTATTCATTACAACCAAACAAAGAAAGTTTTCATCTTTATAATATTAGTATAGATATTAAGTCCTGATACTATTATGTCCTAATATTATGTCCTGTGTAATATAACTAATATTTATTCATATTTCTGTTGCCTGACATACGAGTATGTTTGAAAAGGCTGATTACAACTAAAAAGTGATTCACTTTTGGTAATTTATTTTATGATTTTTTTTTCTCCAATAAATTTCATCGCTTATCTACAATGAGATTGTTATTTTAAGAGTTCTTAGTGTAAACAGTAACGTAACTTCACGCCTGTGATCCCCGAAGAGGTAGGCAGAGGAAAGCAGCGCACAAAAAATTAACAGTAGATACACATTTAGTGTAAACAGTACACATTTTTAATAAATTCTATCTTATTTTATTTATGTAACTAAAAGTGTTGGTCATTTTCCACGACGGTGTGTGTCGAACCGAGCGCGGTCAAGTGGTTAGGCGTTTTAAGATGTGGCCCGCTAGGTTTGCACATCAGCCGGACACACTAACATGGAATTTTAATTCCAGTATTCCGTTTTTAATGCGCTTTTCAAAATTAACACAACCTTATGAATAAGATGGCAATGAAACTTGTAATACAGTATCAAAACTATTGATTTATAAGTGTCCAGAATTGTATGTGGGGATAAAATCATTTCATTGTACCTAGTCTTCTAAGAGTTGTCATTTAACATTTTCGAATCTATCCCCGTCAAACACAAAAACTCATAGAAAAACGACTGCCCCGTCGGTCATGTCGGATGCAAGTGCCACATTTGAACTAGAGGCCCTGTGTTCAAATCGGGTTGGGCGCCACGGGATTTCTCCAATTTCGATTTCCTAGTAGTGGCTGTACATGTGCCCGGTATAAGGCCTTAAATTCCCCACCTATTCCATAGTGGGACGTAAACGTAACTGGTGACACGTGGGAGGGTACTACATTCCTCGGCCGACCTCTTCGAAGATCGCGGACGTGATGTTATGTTACGTTAAAAAAACGATGCAGCATAAAATAAGTACTACAACTACATATATTACAATTATAGCGTTAAAGTGATTAAATTAACGCACATGCCTTAATATCGTCAACGCGGATAACTTAGTCCTAAAAGCGTTTGATGTAATCCACGAGGTTCTGAAATTTAATAACCATTTCACGGCCCCCGGGAATTGAGTGTTTAATTATAATTACAGCAACATCGAATCAGTTTTGTGAAATAATATTTTAAGATTACAAAATTACTAGGCTTCGTGGTAACACAATATTAACAGAGAAATTTGATAAGAGAAAGAAATGTTTTATTTAATTATGATAAGACAACAATTTTCATTTTTCTCATATTCTTTATCCATATCTTTCTTTCTATTTTCCTTAGCTCATTCGTATGCGATGTGCAATTGTCTAATTTCGCATTTTGACTGATTTATATCCGGTACATAAGAACGTATTCGGCTGTTATTAATATCAACAATACACTAAGAATCCTTGGAAAGAATATCGTAGGTATACTCCGTCTGCATGAATCAATAGATCTTCAAGCTCATTTAGTGGTCACTCGACTTATACTCGTATGTTCGTCTCAATTTCATGTGCCGGCACGCGTGTCGTACATTGAATATAAATATGTCCTCAGTAAATACTTCAAACTAAAAAGTTGCATTATAATTTCCCAAGCTCCATTGCATGTTTTATGGAGGACATCGTCAATATATGTACTTTCGCTGATGTGAATATATTCGCTGATATACATATGTAGGTACATATCTATACATTCGTATACATTTTAATGTCGTTATCATATTCAAGAGGGGAACTCAGCATCTTATCATTACAATTTAATTTGTGTTATTGTTCTGCAAAAGTTTTACGGGTTATCGATGTGTACACACTGTATTTAAAATCAATGGACGCTCCAATACAGTTGTAGGTAAGTTATAAACCAATTATTTCTTACTTTGTTTTTATATACTTGCGGTTTTATAGAAGTAATTATAATTCTTGTATATCTTGTATATAATATATATGCTGTCTAGGACATTCACTACAATAGTATTGAACGTTCTAGACAGCTTATATACATACATATGTTTACATAATATTCTTATAATACGAGAACCTACAGCGCTTCACTTTTTGTACAAAGGATTGAAATAGAATATTTATAGCACTTGTTCCGGAGATGCAAGTGTGGACTAATCAAAGTTTAATTTCGCAATGTCTGCAGGAAATATTAAACAATGTGTTCTCGTTATTAGTTACGCAACAATCTTTTAATTTACTCATTGCTTTCATGTATTAAAGTACACTTAACTAACAATTAAATTAAATTAACCAATTAAATTAACACTGTCAGACCGTTACAGTTTTTCAAATTAGATAATAGAAAATTGTGTTAAAGTACATAAATAAAATGAACCAATAATATTATTGTTACATATTAAATCATAGCAGAAACCTTCGAGCAAGTTCCAAAACTGAGCCAAACGTCGTACAGTTGTATTATGGTCGTCTTTGCTACAAGTCGTGAATGAATATGAACGCCATATCTAGGAAAAGGAAACCCCTATAACTTCGTTCCAACGGACGGCGAACAAAGACAAAAACATTATCATCCAGAACCAATACAGGCAACTGAATTCGTAACTCAGCCCGGAATCACACAAGGAAACATGTGACAGATAACGACACGAAAGAAAGACAAAGCCGTCCATATTTACCTTTGTCCGTATTGAATTCAACTGTGTAACGAGCCTTATGGCTGGATAACAAATAAATAAATATAAGCAAATCAAATTTATAGCGAATAACACATTTTAATTTCCCGAAGCGATGTTGCGTGAGGAACATGGCAGTCGGCGTTGCTGTGTTGCGGATGATTTGCATCACATTACCATATTCAGGAGAGAAATGTCGACGCGATATAAAATACTTGTTTATGATTAATTTATTTACGTTCCAGGCACGCGATTCTATGAAAAGTGTGTTGCTCACTTTGTGTGATTGCATGTGTGTTAATGCGATTGTCAGACCGGCTTTTAACCCTATTTACGTGTATGATAGTATTGAAAGATTAACATAAAGTCTAAATAAAAGAATATATTATTAAAAGTTTTTTACTAAATATGTTGGTACCCGATTTTATAAGGTACAGATTTTAAGCTACCTCTGAAAACTAAACTGACATGCTTCATGTCTAAGCTTTGCTGCCTCATGTCTTCATAATTTGCTGCCTCCAAGATTAAAGGTGAAATATTAATGCGATATAACCCCTATTGCTAATTGCAGCGGTAACTAAAAATTACCTGATATTAAGCGGTATCTTCAACAGTCGGACATCTGTATCAAACATTAAGTAAGGTAAAGTCTAGCTTAATTACAACTGCCTTGCTTTTTTTATGACTTTGAAATATTACTTGTATTCACTTGCCTTCCAGAACATCGACACCGGTAGGCGACGATGAAACTTGATTCTCGACTATATTAAATTTAAGTTTAACTCAATCTTTTTTAATGTCCAGTCATTTTTTGCACTCACAAAGTAGTTTCATTTAACAAATGATTTCACAGCTATGACGAATTCATTCCGATTTTTTCTCGTATAAAAGACAAAGAAAAGATTGTAGCTAACAAAGAAAAGAACTTTTGTTTCTACATGCAAATATGAAGCCCATTTCGTTAGAATATGTACTTGTAAATTACGCCTGTTATTCCCATATAAATAATGGTTCAGAAGGAAAAGTTATGTCTTAAATACGTTCAATTGTGCCATCTTATTTGCCATACCAAGTAATACATTATTTCATTTAGGCAAACTCATATTTGCAACGTTTAAAAAATACATAATTCTATCGACTATTTGAAACCGCTAAGGGATTTTATACGTATCCACAATTTACTTAAAAATCGCTAGTGAGTTTTCCACAAACTTTTGTCAGTAATAAAATCTTAAGCTTCTTATTAATTTACTTAATAATTAATAACTTCTTATTAATTTACTTAATAATTAAATTAGTAACAGGTTACATCCTATTCTATGTACATACATATATCACGTTATTAACGAAAAATTGTGTGTTTTCAATACAACAAATCGCTCATTTAATAATTGATAATGTCGATTACGTTATGGAGTATTTAAAATCCTTAAAATGTACCTTTAAGTAAAAATACAATATTTGAGCAAAGAACAAAGTTCTCCAAATTATTGTCAATATTACATCGTGATACCAAATGTCGAATGTTATAATAAGCATAGAACACCGAGTACTAAATAGTTCTATCGTGACAGACTTGACATGAACATTCACCAGTTCATAAGATCTATATTTAAAGCTTTATCAGCATTAAGCATTAATCCCTTTGGCCGGTCCATAGTCACAGAAACTTGATTACTAAGACCACTACATCGGATGCAAGAAGTGAAAAGAAACAATTGAAGAAATTAAATGCCTCGTTGGTCTTGTGATTGCAAGTCCGACTTCTGATCGAAAAGTTTTCTATCTTCGATTTTCTAGTGGTATCTGGGGATTTGTGCCCAGTATATAGCAAAAAATTCTCCATATATTCCATGGCGAGACTTAAACGTACCTTCTTCGAGGATGATAGGCGTGATGTTACATGTTACAATTGAAACGTTTCAAGCGTCAGATATCATACTTATGCTCACCTTCACTTTAGTAAGCGACATCTGATCGTAAGAATTATTAAAAGCTTACATGATACTAAATTCTCAAAGCGAATGAGTACCCAAGCTGAGATATTGTCAAATTTTATAACAGGAGTTGGTGTCAGAGCGCAGGAGTGTGAATCGTTTAATTGTATTGTAATTACTGAGTCGTTGACCTCCGTTTGTCTTTGTACCGAAAAAACTACAGAAGCTTTTGTTCCGATTCGCAACTTTATTCATATGTAGCAAATAACAGTAATACATTTCGACAGAGCGGTAAGAATGAATTGAAACGGTTGTATAATAGTATAATTATTCAATAATAAGTATAGTGTTAAATAATGATTGGTAAGAGCTTGACATTAACGAATTAAATTGCTTGTTTTCAAAAAAAAATGTGAAGGGACTCATATGTTGCTTATGGTGTGTGTTGAAAGTCATTGCATTTATACATATGACTTTCAACACATGTCATCTAATAACTTAGTTGGAATGAATCTAGAACTAATTCTGAAGATCGATACGTGCGCAAGTCATTTCCGCGCGGTCAGTTAACAGCAATGGATGATTTACGTTTGATGTTACACTTAAGTAACATATTTGAAATTAAAGTAAATTTGACTGCCTCGTTGGTCGTGTTGGTTGCAAGCACGACTGCCGATCGGGAGGGCCTGGGTTCAAATCCCGGGTGCGGCACTGATGAATTTTTCTAACTTAGATTTTCTACTAGTGGTTCGGAGTCTGCAATAGTGCCCGCTGTATGGCGATACACCCACCACCTCCTCCGTACGACGTGAAGCTACGTAAGGTAAATTTTACAGAAGTAACATTTATTGAATATTTATTGAAGTTAAATTTTGTATTAAGATTTTACTGTGTTGCAGTTATATAATGACATATAGGTATGTGTAACCAATATGTGTTACTTATAATGTAGACACAAAGTAACATCACGCCTGCAATCCCCGAAGATGTAAGCAGACGAGTATAGTACACACCCGTGTTCCACCAGTTACGTTTACGTCCCACCATGGAACAAGCTATGAGTCTATTATCATAAAAGTATTCGGAATTGTTATAACAAACGTATTTAAAGTATTTTATATTGTTATAACCAACATATTATATAATTAAACATATCACACAAATTCTCTTTAAAATCGCCTTATAGGTCAATAAATTTATAAACAAAAGTATTATTTCATATGGACATCCAACGCCTGCCCGAGAGCTTGAGATCTGCACGCTGTATGTTTTTAGTCCAGCCGATGATTAAACAAAAATTAATTGATAACACCGTCTCTTTTGAATTTAAATATACATAGTTATACTATTATTAACTGGCTCTCCGATTATATACAAGATATGGATATGGTAATTAAGTTTTTCTCGCCGTGTAACACAACTGTCTCAAGTGACCGCGCACGCGTTGGAACACTTCATTCATGTTAAAATTACGCAAAATTAAATCAGCCTTTTGTGATAATATACACAGACATTCCGTAGCTACAGATGTGTCATATTACAAAAGTCAAATAAAAAAAACCCTCAGCACTCTCATTCTTAATGTTAATTATAACAGTACATAGTTCTATGTGCCATCGCAATGTGATTTTGGCACCACAATGACCAAACATGAGCTGGTCATTGATGCAACATAAGGTCGTTCACATCTGGTACAGTTGTTTATTTCGTTCAAAAATGAAGTACAAAGTTCAAATACATGAAGTTAATCAAAGCCTTGTACTAGTCACTAATTTCTATATCTGTGTATAATTAATATTTCAATGGCTAAAATTATTTGGCAAAGTGTTTTTTATTTATTTATTTAAACGCATAAAATGAATCGAGTTTAGATTATTATTATAATGTTTATGGAATAAGATTTACAGCTGATTTTGGGAAGTAATATAAACACCACAATTCTTAATATTGCACCAAAATGTAACAGCTTTAACGAATCATATTTCTTACGTATACCTACATATTGCCCAACTACAAATTTACACACTGCTGAGATGTTTCAGCTGGCAAAATTATCCATATCTAAAACGCTTTCAGCACTGAAAGAATGAAATGGTTTAATAAATGTAACTACCGCTAAACAAAGTAACAGAAACCTGACCATTTACTTCGTAGCATAAAGCTGCGTAACTTAATTATCGGTGTATAGCAGTCCAAAACCACTACAAAAATTTAGAGAATATTTATCGTTGCGACTTTTATCTGATCAGAACATTGAATATTAAACGAAAATTGAATAAAGAGATCATTCGCTCACAATGCTATTATATTCAGCTTTAGGAAGCTCATTAAAATCGGCTCATACTGGTAATGATGTTAGAAACTGTAGTGACGTGTTCCGAAACGTGGAAACGCATGAGGCTATAACGAATATGTGCGACACGTAATGTTGCATAATATACGAGTAAGTACGCATATCGTTCGTTTGAAATCTTCATCTTCTAGTCAAATTCGAGGGGAAGCTTGTAACTACATAGAACGCATCCACAGTTGACTGATTGTGAGACTGAATGCCATTAGATATTAAGTACGTCATTGTATTCCTTAGATAAAGCTGTTAACATAAGAATATGTAAATTAATAAATGGATAAATAAATAAAAATGAAAATATAAGGTAACATGAAATTTTAGGTGGTACGAGTATGTCATTCTTACTCCGCCCCGACACGGACATCTTTTTCCAGCCTATTATAAATTAATGCAATAAATCTAGTTATCGTAAATAAGTTATCGTATTACAGACTGCCACCATATAAATGTTCTTTTTTTAAAATGTAACATAATTTTTTTTAAGCAGACAAATGGATATTAACGAACGACCAAACTGAGTACTAGGGACACGAATGTCAAATAGTTTTTAGTTAAAATTGCGTTATTAGAAACAATTTTTAATCTTGAATAACATTCTTCAGAAAGTAATTGGTGTCTGCAAATTGGTAATTTATTATAATTATTCAACTTTTTATCTAACTTGTGCTAGTTGTGTCAGCCACCTTCTTTCACCCCCGAGTCATTAAGCCTTGAGGAGGCACGATCGTTTTTCTCATTTACTCTATTAAGCCGAGCAAAAAAAATTTATTTAATTATGGTAATAGTGAACAAGAAAGCAGTCTTAAATTCGGAGAAACGTGTCGATTCAATAAAATACATGCAGTAGGGGTGCATGCAGTAAGGACAGAATAAGAACACATTCGCCGACACCATGCCGAGACATAGGGTGTCGTAAGAGGCGACTAAACCGGGCACTGACGAATCGCGGAATGGCTAGGTTTGCCTAGGCACAGCTAAATGCCCTGGTCACCTACGGATAGCAGCGTAGGCGTTGCGAGAAGCCGTGATGCTCTAGCCGCATGCCCAGCGTGGGGATTGTGGGCATAATGTCTCAGGAGAGGCCTATGTCCAACAACAGACTGATGATGATCGATGATGATAATAAAAATACAAATTAAATAATTAATTTATGATCAATAAAGACTGTTTTGAATACAGCTGATAATTTATAGCTCAAAATATTTTCAATTGCATTCAATTAAGAAAAACTCATTCAGGTCGCCACTTAGCGTGTAACCAGCACCATAATTATGGCAGGTGTATTTTTTCGTTTTTCAATTCCTTTCTATTCAATTAATAAATCTTCGTTACACTCTCCGCTTCCTCAGAGTGTAATCAGAGCCTTCTAATTAGGAAGCGTAATTCCTTTCGAGATCGTTATGGCGCGAACAAAGTTTCCGTTCCTCAAATCAACTCATTATGTTGATAATATCAAAAACTCCAATGAAAGTCGTCTAGTCTGTAATCTGTTCGCGAACTCTGGAATGGTTTGCAATAATCAACTGATATTAAAGAAAATATAATTAACTTTACAACCGTATATTTAAGAAAAATTAAGCTTATTACAGAATGAACATGCATCTCCTAAAGGTCTGTTTTAATTTTTTTCCATAATGTTATCTTATTATTGATATTTAACAGTCGGCGCTTGCTGCCTAACCTGTTGGAGACCTGTCATGAGGTCGTGACTATGGCTATGTCACTTGTAGATTTCCTATATTCCTTCATTCCTTCGTTTGCTCCAACTTTTTGTCCTTTTGCACATTGCCGTGTTCTTTGCCAAATGACTTAACTCACTTAAATGTGTTTGCTTTTATCTCGAACTTAACTCCGAAGTGCGGTCGCCACTTACACTTCACGCACGCACGTCTCATGACAATAGCGCCATCTGTCGCGTGTCTGTGTCTGCGGAAACTCCAGCGTTAAATCTTTAATAGCTGCTAAACGTCAGTGTTTGTATTGCTACTTAGTATTGAGAGCTATTCACATACCCCTGATAAAAGTCGAGTATCACACATGTTTTCAGTTCAGTTAATACGGAAATTATGATATTGCGATGCGATAAACTATTTAATGTTCTTATGGAGACACTATTTTGTGAATGGAGGAAGGAGGGGGATTTTATCAGCTTGTTCCGCTACATTTAACGTTCATCCAAGTTACAGCTCGTATTGATACCCCAGCAGGCCGATCTACGTCCCAATCACACAAAAAGGCAAACCAGTATCCACAAATCCCTCATAACGGCCAGAATCGGTGAGCAATCCAAGTATAAATACATGTGCAAGTACAAATTATCGTGATCGCTACTTTAAACGCCATTAATGTATAGATTTATGGTATTCAACCGTGCACTGTCGATTAAGCCGAAGTCATTGGTGCTTACAGCTAATAAAACTTGCACCCAAGCGGTCCAACCAGTAATCAGGGATGAAAGTAAACATCTGACCGGAGCATCCGGCTCCAGGGACCACAACGGGAATATTTCTTGTCATCGGCTGATATAAGTGGTAATTTTATTTAATTAATGCGAGTTGGAAACGCGAGGGCATGGTAATGGGGCGTCTTCAGAATGGCGCCTCAACTAGTTTCTGGTAGCTAATGACGGATAAATCATCCTCTTTGCCATTTTTCACGTAACTAGATTGCTTACGGCTCGCCCACGTGGATCAAAAAAAACCCCTCAAGTTGTTTTTGCGTTGCTTTACGCTTGTACAGAGGCGGCACACGCGATGAAAAAATCTTATCATGCTTTATATATAGCGGAATTCGTATGGTGATTCAAAATGATCGTTACTTTAATTAGTTCTGAACGCGGTCGTTCTGTTTTAGTATTAAAATTTTTTTTTTAATATCTCCTCAGCACTTTGTTTGATTTTTATTTAAGGCGGCAACGCTTAGTGCCTTTATGGACTTACTTTCACGACTGTGGGAACTCTGTAACTTTCTTATCAAATTTAATTTCAGTACTATTCTGTGCGACTTAATTCAAGTCAGCTCCCAATGCGTCTCGGGGGTGGAGTAACGAACAAGATTGCAACAAAGCATTAATACAACTAATTGAACCAGCTCAACCTTTCACCTTGCCTCACCTTTCGAGCATAGAATTCCTGACGTGTTGAAATGTATTGATATTCTACTGCTCCTCAACGTGCGCGGGATTCTACTGTTTCCGATAAATAATGTCCAGGAATAACAAGGGTGTGCTTTAGTAATTAGTTATGAATTAAATAACTAATTTAAATGTTTACCTAAAATAATCCATAAGCATATCCGACGATCGAAATGATGTAGGTACCTGTAGATATATTTATATAGCTGTTATTGTCGTCCTCACATAGGTTGCATGGATGATTCTTCAAAAGATAGTTTTATGAATATAACCCTGTAATTTTATATTTATTTTCTAATTTTGAAATCATTATTAAAAAATTTCACTATCTCAAGGTACAAAAATTTACGTAACATCACGTCTGTACTCCCCGAAGAAGTAAGTAGAGGAATCTAGAACACTCCCACGTTTCACCAGTTACGTTTACGTCCCACTATGGAATAGGTGGTAAGTCTATTGCTATACACCGGGCACGACTTCAGAATTCTAGAAACTAATAGAAAATTTAACTAGATACTCTAATTTAGAAAAATTCAATAGATCGCTCTATTAGTAGTAGCCCTCGTAGTCACTCAGCGAGACCGTCAACATTTTTCAACAATTTTTGCATTATCAAAGTTGAAAAAAAATTGCGTTAAAGTAATCGCCCCGATTAAATTAAAAGTTCTGATCGAAGAAGCCAAGAAGTAGAACAAGAAAGAAAAAACGAAAACAAATCGATATTGACGTACATATCTCCTCTTTCAGCCATTTTTTTCTAGTAAAAAAATCTACAAATAATTCACTATTAATCAATTCCCATGCAATCGATAAAATCGTTCGTTAATCGAAACACCTTTTGCTGCTGTTAACACCCAATCGTGCCATTCGTTATGGTGTAATGACTATGGACATTTACCACACCGTGAAACTTCAATGCTGTAAAATTTACAGTTTGTTTTTTCACGTTGAACCTACTGATGGCAACATGATGTTAATAGTTCACTGTCGCCTATGGACATTTCCAACACACGAGGAGTGGACTATGATTCGCAGACTTTGAGGAAGAACTCTACAGTTTTCTTAAAAACTCCAAATCAAGATGTTACCTAAAAATATTGTAAATTAAAAGTTTCAAAGTAGGATATGATTGTTTTTACAATAATCAGTCTCGGAATTTGGATATGTGCCCGGTATATGGCAATAGGCTCACCACCTATTCCATAGTGGAACGTACACATAACTGGTGAAACGTAGGAGTGTTCTACATTCCTCTGCCTACCTCTTCGGGGACTTCAGGCGTGATGTTACGTACGTATGTTCGAATTAATCCATTTATCAAATTTGTACTAATGTAATAACTGTAAATCATTATAATTTCCTCGTCAACCAAGATTCAATTAAGACTACAAGACTATTTATGAGTATTTATGAGTTTGCAAAGTTTAATAAGAAAATTTTAATAATAACCTATAATAACCTATAATAATTACAGCCGTGATGTTACGTGTTACGTTTTAAAATTTCTTCCTACCACACTCCAAATTTTTACCTTCCTACCACAACCTTCACTTTTTTTCTCACGATTTTAATGTTTTTGTATGAACAATATCCAAATAATCAAACCGTCGTTCGGTAAAGCATTCAAACACACGATAGATTCTTTATTTTTTATTTAAGTAATAAACAGAATATTCAGTAGAAATAATTTTTGAACAACGTTAGCCATATCAGCTAGTATTGATATGCAAATCATGAGCACTAACATTATGTTACTGAGGATATGTTAAACAGTGTCAGACCAATTCTTTTTTACAACATAATTCACTGATTTTATCTGCAATAAGCTTATAAACAGTCCGTGGCAAT
>DWFO01002215.1:0-14148 GCA_018246595.1 Mimoniades nurscia nurscia | reverse complement strand
TTAATTTATTAATTTCTCTCCCGTATTTCATAGTTATTTATAAATTATGTGTACAAATATTATACATAGAAAGATATGTGTAAATATTATACAATTAATAGTATGCGTTGCTTGATGAACTTGATGAATAATTAAATGAAATGATTCAAGTCGGTTTTAAAGATTAAACAGTCTATGGTCTAGTGGTTTGTGACCATTATATGATGAGCCAGAGGTATTGAGTTCATTTCCCATTAAAGATAAACACATTACATGTCTTAAGGACGCAAAGGATTTATGTTTTTATTAAGTAATAAAATTGGGTGGCAAAGTTAGATATCGAAAAAAATACAAAGAGTTGAAATCGAGTTCGATTCTGTGCTATAATAGATTCCAAAGTCTAACAGTGAATGAAACAAGCCTTATAGTGATGTTGATATTGAATAATTACAGTGGCTAGCCATATAATTATGGAATAATCTTACGCAGCTTTTTTGGATACCAAAATGAATATCTAATGTTTCGTTTGTTTAACTAACCGGCGGCGATACAGAGAGGCGTCAATCGCCTGAAGCATAACACTATTGTGTGTGAGTTTCACTTCATCGACAGTTTGAAGTCCAATGAAAGTTGTCGAACCTTCTCGAACCCCGTTCTTGAAACCACAAATGTGCATGACAGTACCTATAAATACCCACATAAATATATTAGTAGTAAGTATTTATTTGTTATTTATTAATTTATTACATAATTACATCATTTATGAGTTAGGTTTATATAAGCCTGAATTATTCTTTCTAACCATTTTCTATCAGTCAAGCCATAATATTTTATGCACTGAACTCTTTATACTCAGAGTATATAATGTATCAATATGATACAAAAATATCTGTAGAAATGCAGAAAAACATATGAACCATTCCCGGTTAGGTCCCGAATTATACGGTTGTGAAATATTTTAAAATTATATGTTGTTTGCTGAACTGTTTATTTGTAAGCGAGGTATGGTCCTAAATTTTTTTATCCTAACTTGCCAAGTCCGAACAGCGTACTCGGATTTGAATCCCAGACCATATTACGATTCTTCAATCTAAACTTGGCATATCACTACTATCGGGAATAATTGAAAATTTACATAGAATATATTTATTGCATATTTTTTATTGTAAAAAAACAAATATAAACTTGTAATGACAAGGTACAATTACATTATTTCATTGACTTTCTTACTGACTCTAGAAGCACAAATTAAAAGGCTTAGTAAATGATGTATTAAGACATTCATTTACGATACTTTATGTTATTTCCTTACATTTCCCAATAAAATGTGAGACACAATTCTCATAATATATAATTTATTATGTTATTCAAAAACATAATGAGATTCATCCATCAATTCGCGGTGATATTATTTGGCTTTGTTATTCACTTTTTTGTGATCTTATAAGCCTGATGAGCCGGATCTCTTTTTAATATGTATTAACATATATTTTTAATATTATCATATAATTGTAATATCAACATATCTTTACAATTTTAACATAACTGGGATATCCTTTCAATATTAACATAACTGGAATACTAATCGAATATTCAATTTAGACCCCGGGGTTGCGTATCGTTAGATTTAACCTTTTCGAATGCTGTGAGGGCATATTAAATCTTGTTGGCAGGGTATTACGTATGTCTTCTTTTGTACGCCTTTAATAAGTACTGGGCCAGCGTGGTCGAATAAGCTGCATGAGCCATGGAAATGCTGCCAGATAATGCTGCATATACTAACTGTATACAATATAACTACAGATAATACCACTGTCACATATTGTATTATTTAAAACTAACCTGTCTATCGTACTCTCGTATTAAAAGTTTCTTTCGCCGCTTCTTCTCCATAGCGAGTCATTTTCCGAAGCGGTGGTACTCGTAGTTTCATCTTGACGTACAAAAAGTGTTGTAATGAACCAATTTTGAATAAATGATATTTGAATTTGAATTATTAATCGAAACTAGCATCGTACCAGCTTAGTTGTCTTAGTTTAAAATGTATGTTTTATCCATAGATTTTATTTCTGACAGTACGTAGTCCACGTAACTCTGTCACTTGTTACTACATCTGATGAAATCGATACGACACATTGCCCATGATATCAAATTAAAATTCTTTCTGCTCAAGCGAGTATCAAATCGATACATCAATTCATGAGTAACCTGGAGGGGTTTATTAATCGTGTCTTTAATTAAACCGGATACAACCGAATTGAACTGGTTAAAGGCGGTAGTACTATAACCGTACGAAGATTCGAGGTTTGTTTCACGTATCGTACAAGTTTACTTCGCTGCAGGCGTTGTTTTTATAGATAGTACATTTCCTTAATGAGTAAAAAGAGAAACTCATTACTCTATATTAAGTACCTACCTCGAATATAAGGATATTAAAAAACTTTCTATATAATTCATTAGTTATTACATGTCATTAAAATGAATGTTTCGTAGGCAGTAAATCGTTATAAAATGTAATTAGAACAGATAAAATTGGTTTTTTGAAATAATAAATCCAAGAATTTAATTTTTCATATACTCGTATTCATTAGTTTCTTATTTTGTGATTAGGAAATCCTAACAATACATTGTTTGGAGAAAGTTGAATAAAAATATGAAACAAAATAGTTATAAAAAAAGTTAAATATGAAATAAAATAGTTACCTATAATTGTTTATCGTCATTAGCCATAACAAAATAACTTTCACTTCGGAATAATATTATTACATTATTTTCAACAATTTATTTAATATTTAGTAATTATACTTTTTATTAGCATAACATTTTTACTAGCATTTGCCTCGTTGGTCGTGTTGGTTGCAAGTGCGACTGCCGAACGGGAGGTCCTGGGTTCGACCCCCGGGCCGGGCACTACTACATTTTCTAATGTAGATGTTCTAGTAGTGGATTGGAGTCTGGATATGTGCCCGATGCATGGCAATAGGCTCACTACCTATTCCATATTCCATAACCGGTGAAACGTGGGAGTGTTCTATATTCTTCTGCCTACCTCTTCGGGCATGACAGGCGTGATGTTACGTTACGTACGTACTAGCATAACATAAATATTTAGGTAAAATTAAATGATCGCACTAAATTTTAAACTACATAATTATGTAATTACTAGTTAGTATTCAAAAGGTCATAAGTTGAACAATAAAAATACTTTGGAGCGCTATTATTTTGGATCTATTAATGGCATTTTTAGGCTGTGTCTATTTATAAAAAAAATCAATAAACTTTTAACATTTCGCTACGAATGCAGATGGGTCGTTTCGTGTGTTGTCAACCGCCACAGCCGTGGTTCGATGAAAATAATTTTATGATTGGTTGACATTTGGCAAACTTGTTTTACCCATCTTAGTGGACGACCTCAAACGGCACGCTCTCCTTTACAATCCATTCGAAATACGGACACGAGAAGAAAACATGATTTAATCATATGTTTAATGAATACATTGTATCGATCGGCTTTCGGTAATAGAGACACTAGCTTCTGGAATCTGAAATGGAGTGTGTTAAAAGAATAGCTCTTACTTTTAACTTATAAAAAAATTTAACCTATACATAGGTACAAAAAACAGATAGTGATAAAGATGCATATTTAGTAATTTTAAAATAATTGGAGATGATTATGTATCATCGTTCGGCCGTATTTTCATTAATTATCTATTTACGTAGCGTCACGCCTGTAATCCCAGAAAAGGTAGACAGAGGAGTGTAGTACACTGCCACGTTTTACCAGTTCCGTTTATACCGGGCAAATATCCACACTCCGAGCGACTACTAGAGAATCTAAGTTGGAAAAATTCAACAGTGGTCGATTCAACCGGGATTCGAACCCAAGAGCTCTTGATTGAAACCAACACGACAAACGAGGCGGTCTATTTATTTCTTTTTTAATCTGGCATCTATGAACTTTACATTATGAAGGTCATATAAATCCGGGAAATAAGAAAAAGCCAAAAGACAATATATAAGAGAAATAATTATTTACGTTTCGGAACAAAAAATGCTTGTCACATGTATAATTGTGTTCGGGACCATCAATAAAATGATACCTAAAATACAGATGTACGTATTCATTATAATGACTTATAAGTAATAAGTTACGAGAAACACGATTATAGGTATAGTTGGAAATTAGCAGAACATTGGGTTTTTTCATTTGAAGCCCGATGTTTTGCTAATAACAAAACCAGAAGTATTTGAATAAAAAATCAACTATTCCATAGTTTATCTTATTTCTTTAGGTGACATCGCCAAATAGGTTCGATATAAATTCATGTACGCTAATAGAAACGATTTTAATAATTTAAACGCCAATAGAATAAAATTATATTTATTATAATTCTCCTATTATTATGAAATATGCTCAGACTTTTTTTGAATACTTTTCATTTAAAGTGATCCGGATTTTAATGGTTTATTCATTCGGTTATATAAATAAAAATGGCTGACAGCTGATGTAGGAGTCAGAATGTTCCGAGACCGGCGTGCGTGTATGAAGAGACTGAATGTAGAAGAAGTGCGTCTGGTGGTCAATAAACGATTCGAGATATTTGGTAATCGGTGATTTGTGCCTACCCCGTAAAGTGGGTGACTTGACAATATAGTAATAACGTAATAATGATAAATGTTAGGTTCTAAAGATTTATAAAAAAAGAGCAGTAAGGTATTGTAGTTTGAATCGAGTTATTAAGAGAAAATGTTAAATATTATGAAAAGAGTTATAAAGAGGATAATATAATTATGTTCAGTAAATGGACTGATTCTATATATCGAAAGATAATTTTATGTGGGTTACTGAAAACTTATTCCCGCCGTTTACGACGAGTTTACGCGCTAAATGTGAAATTTCTCGGCCATTTAGTTTATTACGCCTCAGAAAACGACTTTCCAAAGCTATTTGTAAGCGAAATTATCTTATAGCCGTCTAGACATAAAATCGTACTAGTTCTAGATTTTAAATTATGTTCACGGTATGTTATTTCAACATGTACACCTTGAATTACAAATAGTACTAGATTTTTTCTTACCTTCATGTTAGTACTACATGTTTTTCTTTGTTCATGCTCCTCCAATATGATACCAGCAACGATAAAACGAAAACAACGATAACAGTTATAATAATAAAATATACAATATCATTTTATGTAGAATATATTTTTCTAACTCTGGAAAAACAATTTTCAAAAATCAGATTATTCCACCAAAGGGGAAAATTCCGCGCAGTTTTGGGTCCACTAATATACCTATAAGTTTACCCGCCGTGCCGAGAAACCCAATACGCAAGAACACTGTAGGGTTTATGCCTACATGAACAGTAGATACCCCGTTTTTCGCTTTTGTAACAAGGAATTCTCTTGTCACAAATTCGTCACCCCAAGTTTAAATAGGTTAGTTAGAACATACGCAAAATTATATGTAACAGAGCTCGCAGCGGCTGTTGTGTGAAGTCGTGCAAAAAGCAATCAGCTCGGCAAAACCTAAGTAATGACTGTTCATTTGAACACGTAGAGTATAACTGTAGGCTGGAGTGAAACTATTAATGTTCGCTCAAGAAAAACCTATCTCCCACTTTCTCGTTCCGATCTAGGCCACAAGGTCGTATTGTGGGTCGCACCGCGGTTTGTATAGCTGTGCTAATGGAAGTAAAAGTGATGTGTTTTAAAATTAGCTAAATCTGATATCTACCGTTAGACATTTCGTAAATATAGGTACTCAACTGCTTACATACACACATAACTGAATTTGAATATTAAATATTCATGTTCATTTCATTGTGTATATATCTACAATGTATTACATTACATAGAGCGATATAAGTTATTAGAAGTTTATAACCGTATGTCAAGTCTCGTATAACTTTTGTTCCATTATTTCTACAAAACTTTTTCAAACATGAAATATTAAAATATGTTCTGTTTACTGTTAAATTGTTATCAACCCCCTTAAGTACTTTAGCGAATGCACATTTCTAAAAACGTTTTGTATTATCGCCCCAAATGACAAAACAGGACAGCAACAAATTCTACTTAGGTATAGATTCAACTTCTGAGTAAAAATGCCATTCTATGAATTTATTCATAGTAAATATACTTACATAGAAAACGCTAAAAGCATTTTAAGCAGTTTATGAATAACTTGAATGGTGTTTGTTCACAAATACATATGTATATACATACCATATATCCGAATATGTGTGTGTGTGTGTGTGTGTGAGTGAAAAAACATACTCGTAGTATAAGTACGAGTATTTAAAACATAAGTAATACCTACTAGCTACCCAACTACCTAAATAACCAAAATATTTATATAAACAATCTACCTACTTAGGTCTGGAGTGATGAAGGCAATTGATGCAATTAATACCATCAGCGGAAGAAGCTGCAGGGAATATTCCAATTTAAAAATTATATATTTAATAGAATATTTGCTAGAAATGTCCTAAGAAAGCAAATATAGGTTGCAGATGCTAAGGAAATCGCTTTTGGCGAGCGCAGCTGACCATGTTCTCAACCTTTCTCATTCTGAACGAATGCATATGTCTAACAATGAAACGATTTCTACTGTTATACATAACATTAACTTATGTTGTTCAAATTTTTTTATTGGCGAACAAATTAACAGAAACCTTTTCGGCCGCATTTTATGATAGCATAAACAAACACGTCACATGTCCTCTAAACACGTGAACGCACGCAATTTGACGTAATTGCCGCACGCGTCAACATTCGGTTATTCAACTGCTGTTGGAAAGTGCGGGAGAAATGCGGAGAGATTCGCATTCATATATCTCTGATGATCATGCTAGATCGGCTCATACTGCGGAACGAACATTCAATGAACCAAAATGAACTTTATATTTAAAGCAATAAAGTTGATTTTGTTAAGTAATATGCCAGGCTATCACTACTGATTTGAGATTATTTGTGCGTGTAAACGATTACAAGGGAATAGCGCAACTAATTTATTCGATTTATGTATATTGTGACATAGAATTGTTATGTTCGACACTTGTTCAGTAACTGTTCCTGCTGTTAAGCGGCAATTGCTATTGTTGGGTCCTAGTAAATTGCGTGAAAAGTATGACAGGCAAGATATTCAGATACGGGGTAAGGAAATCTGTTCCTAAAGTAAGAAAATTAAGAGAGGAGGCAAGGAACGTTGTTCTTTATTAACTGACCCATAGTCTAATAGAAAATAAGTTAGGAGACGGGGAAAGCCATTTCTCAACTTATCAACTCATAACTATGATTTGTTTAGCGAAATACTCATTTGTTTAGCGTAACACTCATTCGGATTCTAGTGCAACGCCTTCAGTTAGACCTAGTGGTCTCGTAACCGACAAGTTTCACAAAAATCTCGTTCGTCACGACGTCATCTTTTCTGTTTCCACAGCGGAATGTTTCTCATTTCAGTCTGCTGCTCATTGTGTTACGATGCTACTTTTAGCGAACCACGTGATTACAATCAAACGTATTGGTATATTATATTGAGTACTTGATTGTTTGTTTGGTATATGTAAGTACGTATTACGGAATAGTAAAGTTTGATTACAGAATGATTATTAATATGTCTTCGCGATAAACTCGTAACGTTTTATTTTTATTTGTTGAAATCAATAATTTTGTATTTAATAAATATATAAGAGAAATATCAAACAACATTTAGAATCATCATGATCAACAACAACACTTAGCCCTGTAGTGTTTAAAAATGTATTATTATGAATTCGTTTAAGAATATCATATGGAAAAATCAAACTGAGATTAATGAGCTTTATTGACCAATAAATAATACCAGAATGGAACGACCTTCGTTGTCTCTACGTTATAAAATATTTAGAACGTTTTACTTGTAAATGCGATAAATATAACATATTATCTTAATTCTTTGAAGTATTTTAAGCTGATGACTCATAATGGTTTTTCAATTAGAGAGCGCTTATAATGTAATAGACGATAAGATATTATTCATCGACTTTAAATGGCATTTGGTTATTTCTTGGTAACAATATTTAATATAATTTTACAAATTATGAAGAATCTAATGACCCACCGCACGTAGGATATTCATTAAATCATATGTTGTAAAAGGTTATAATAACGTGTATGTAATTCTTATGGTAACTAAAGTATTAATACTGTACCTATTCGTATATATCGCTATCCATTGATTAGGATTTATATTATACCCGTCTAAATAGCATTCCAATTACCGCATTGCCTAAACCTACAGAGTAGACCTGTAGCCAAAAGTACCTAATACGATAAAGAGCTGGATGAAAGTTAGATTTGATCGAAAGATAGGAAGAAAGTTAAATTGTATCAAAATCGGTACGCCTATTAATTAAATTTTAAACGGTAATACTATTTTTAGTTTTTTCTAATCTTCACGCTTATATTTCCTTGAGGGGTAAGCAGACGAGTGTTGTATCTATACTCCCAGGAATCACCAGTTAAATTCTACGTTATATTAATATGTCTGCTATATTGCTAAGACTAAGAACATCGTAACTATTTTAAGTTGTTCTGCTTGTAACTATTAAAACCAAACCTTTGATTGCAATTTTTAAACACATTTTTCATTGGTTACACAATAAATTATTACAATCTAAACCATTTGTACATTCGTAGATTTATTAAGAAATATCAAAAAGCAATTACTTAATTACACAACGCTTTGTTTTAAATGGCTAAATGATTTTAGTATTTAAAATATAAAGATCACCACATACGGACATTTAATATATGTACATTATGATTTATTAGTATATATGCATGACTGCTTCGTTGGTCGTATTGGTTGCAAGGGCGACTGCAAAGGAGTTCCTGGGTTCAAATCCCGGGTCGGGGTCTATAAGATTTTTCTAATTAAGATTTTCTAGTAGTGGCTCGAAGTCTGGATGAGTACCCAGTGTATGTCAATAGGCTCACCACGTATTTCATAGTGGGATGTAAACGTAACTGGTGAAACATGGGAGTGTTCTACACTCCTCTGCCTATCTCTTCGGGGATAACAGGCGTGATGTTACGTGAGGTTATTAGTATATGCATATTTTTCATAGTAACGGTTCAGTTCGTTCGTACCGTCCGTACATATCTCTTTCTTACGTTTTCAATATAATATAAGAAGAGATATGGCAAGACTTAACTCGACGATAGCATGACATATTATAAGCGTAGACATAACACCATAATTGTAATCCCTGAAAAGGAAAGCAGAGGAGAGTAACAGAGTGCCAAGTTCCACTAGTTACGTTCATGTTGCACTATTTAACAGGTGTCTAGTTAAGTAGTTACGTCTCAAATTGGTATAAGGGGTAAGCCATACCCCAGGCATAAAAGCAGACTCCAAGCCACTACTAGAAGTTTCGATTAGAAATTATAAGGTGAAGAAAATTACATGACATGTTATTTCGCAGTAAAAGACGACAAATATATATGTATATTATAACATAGCTACGTGTTGTGGTTGCTACAATAAAATATTATAGCGTAATATATATTGTAGATTGTAGGTCTGTCTGAAACGACCTTAATATTTTTTATGGATCAGTGCTCGTCAGATAGGATGTTATAACCCAATCTGTCAAAACGTAGCCGCCATGACGAAACGTGCGCTTGTACACTCGTTAAACACTAATCCCGTCGGCGAACTCTTTGTAATGTGCTTAAGCAGATTAATAAATCATTTGGAATAATGAAGGACAGCGTCTATACAAAGTGACCATACGTATATCTACTCAAAATATATCTATTGTAGGTAATGCCTGTAAGGAACGAGGTCTTTAGAAGTCGGTGCTAAGTGCAGGAAGTAGGGGACTATATACGAGTATAACAATAATGTTAATGACTATGTAATGCTAGTCTGGGAGTGTATTATACTCCTGTACCTAACTATTTGGAAATAACAGGCGTGATGTTACATTAAATTAATTTATTATAATTAAAATTTATATTATAATTATAATTAATTTATTATAATATATTATAATTAAAGTATGGGTACAACAGTGGTCGAATGGTGGCTGTCACTTACTAAATTATTAAGTTCAAACGACTATACCTCTAAATCTCTAATCTATGCTACAGTTTAACCACAGACAGTAATTGTCCTTGACATTGACAGAACGTAAAAAATTTTTTATTTTATTTTATTTAATAATTTGTCACAGATAAATTCTAAATAATTCGCGTAACATACAAATTCTAAGTTACTATTCTTCTTCTCAATATAAGGTTAACGTTAAACCTGTGCCTTATTGATTAACGTTTGGAGATAACCGTTAATGTTGTTTATACACTGAGAACAAAAATAGATGCATTACGGGTGTAATATTCTATTTACGAAACGGAAATCGTTCCGTATTAACCGGTACCGAAGTGTCCTGAGCTTCGTGACGGCCTGCAACGATACCGGTCGCGGACTAGAAGTACTTATAATCAATTAGTTTCGTTAACAATTATGTATAGAATCGAAAGTAGTATTACGAGCGCTATCAATACATAAAAAATGTATAAGGATATAGAAAAATATTATAATTGTATGATCCTTTGAGATCGATAATAATACATAATTATCGTGCCTTAGTGTACCTGTCTACCATGGCACAACGCTACACCACAACTTTGGTCAAAAACATTATTTCTGCTAATGGACAGCAATAAATAGCTTTGATTGCCTCTTTGCGTATTACAGGTGTGACATTACTTTTGGAAAGTGTGCAACGTTTTATGAATCAAATAATCACAAGGAGGTGTGTAGAATTAAAACTATTCTTTTATCCGATATTACTATATTACATTCGCTGTGAACAACTTTCACGGTACTATCGAGTTAATGTATCAAACTTATCAGCGTAATAAATCCAAACATATATTACGTAAGTCACAAGCGAAATTGGACTATAACTGGATTAGAGTGAAGTTGTTTTTCTAATGCTAACAAAAGTCATAAATCAAAATTCTGATGCGTGACGTGCAGTGACGGACTTCATTCCGTTCAAATAAAAAATGGTACTAACTGACTTGTTTAAGATGACCTGTAGTTTGTAGAGGATTAGTCACATGGAGTGCATATTTTAAATGGTCGGGTTATATGTGAGGAAGGAAAATCGATGGTATAGTGAAAGTAGGTATAATCGATTCGTGTGCATACAAATTTTATTATACGGAGAATCATTGCATAATAGATTGTCGATATTTTACGATTGACCGTCTATTTATGTATTAACATTTAGATTATATTCGTCATTGGTAGCAGTTCTACTGTGTTTTAATCGTACTCGGTAATTGCATTTATGATAATTTGATTTAGAATTGTATTAATTGTGTTCTTGTTATATTTCCAGGTACGTATACAAATTGAGCTGTACCAAGATCAGATCAAGGTTGTGTGAGTACGTTCAAAACGTTTTCATGCTCTTAGGTTAAGAACTAATATTTATATTCGTTTTTGACCTGTCGGCGGATCAATTTTTAATTTTCGTCCAAGATTAACTTTGGGGAATAATGGGAATGCAAAATCAATGATTCCCTACAGAATAAAGATTTGAAGCGCATGTGTATGCGCTACAGAGCTATCCCAACGCGGATTTTTTTGAAGATTAATACAGCATAATACATTTCTGATAATACATGTCTCTTCTACATTGAGTGAAGTTACTACAAAAAGTAGTTATTATAGTGATGGATCGGAAACATTACAAAGAATAATTGCCGATATAGAACTGCATATCATGACATTCCTATTTACAGTCATACTTTTATATCAGATGCAATATAAAATGCATATAGATTTCAACTGTCGGTTATATTAAGTTGTTATTTCTCGGAATGCTGTCTGTCTATATGTCATGTGTAGGAACTGTTACAGGTCGTCAGATCGAAAGTGTCGATGCGCGCATAGAGTAGAAAAATCTACAGAGGGATCATGACTTTCAATTTTCGACTGTAAGGGACCGAATGGCAATGACATATTTACTGTATGAGTTCTTTGTCTAGTCGATGTGGATGTTATCTGCATGATACTCTGTTTCTTGTAATGGATTAAAATACCAAGAGAGAGCGATATGTAGGTTTCTCTCCGTCAATATGCATATTGCAATTTTAAATAATTATTAATATAGTGTCGTATAAAAGTTGCAGTGGTTCATCAATCAAGGCTCATGTTGCTAAATATTAAATACTATAAGTCATACATTTTAGAGATGTTTCATTGTAGAAATGATCTGTTACTCACCGTGATCTAGCGAATATTTTCCAACTTTGATAGTAAACCGGCAAAAGCTGTCGTTGTTTTAGGGCGTTTAAAAATATTTTTTTAAGGACGGGATTTTAAAAAGGCTTTAGGCGGTAGGGATTTGTATGTATGGTTTGTTTACGTATAAAGGAATGACTCCTTATATTTCTGATATGAGCTGTCGAGATTTTTATTGATTGAGTTTAAGAATTTACATATTCTTATAAAAACCTTAACAATATATATAAATGAATTTTAGTGTTTTTTATGAGTAAAAGCTATAAATATGTTTACCATGTGGTATTTCGATACGTAAATATTACAATTCAATTGCGTAAACGCTAAATTATCATAAATAACAAACAGTCCCTGTTATATTGTTACTTAATAGCCCCTGTGACGCGGAGCCTCACCGCGGACGTGACGCGATAGGCATGAACCGAAGGTTTCGTGGCGCGCTGTTAGAATACTAATCGGGTGAAATTGACATTTTATATCAGCAAAAATAAATCGCCTACTACTATCAGGATGTCGGAGTCTAGAAGGTTCGTAATATTGTGTGAAACTATTCCACATTTGCATAGAATTAAATTTGTGATTAAATTAATAGTTAAATAAAATAATTTTAAAACTTGTTTTATCTCTTAGACCTTTGTTAGACCTTAGACTTTTGCTATAATTAAAAATTTGATGCCCTTTCATAAATACTAAAATTGTAACAACATACACATTTTATTTTTCAAAACACATTTTATTCTTAGACGCTTAAATTAAGGTCATTCAACATAACAATCGAAAAATAAAAAAGACATAAACTTAGTCTTTGTTTTGCTAATTTTACCTAAAAACTGTTGGTACTATCATTGCCAGTCAGCAACACTATCTCAAACATGTGTTTTCCACGAACATAAGATACATGTTAAGATACATATTATGATGTAAAGACAGATTATTTTCTGCACTGTAATGACAATATTCTTTAAGTTTATCAGATTGAGTGCGTGTTGGGGGCACGTCAAACTATGCCAAAGTAGGGCTGCGGGAGCTCAAAGCAGTTAAGAAATCGATCGAATATTTTATGTGACATATTATCATAATAAAATAATTTTCAACCCTAACGCGAAAAGAGAATATATAGTTTTAAACCGTTGAAAAATGAACGATAGTAAAATTAGTTAAATTTACCTTATTGCTAGTACCGATTACAAAATACAATATTATAAAGAATATTACGGACATAAGCAGTTTTCAATTTATTCATTGTTAAAATAAATTTACAAACAATTTCATATAATAAGACCACTGATGTTGATACAATGTCACAAATCAAAGATAAATTTAACACACATGAGTAAACTATTTCCAACGCAGACCCTTAGCAGCCCTACTTTAGTTACCTTCATTTTCCGGCGTTACTTCAATCTCGCAGCCCACGTGTGCGGCTCTATTGGTATGTTAGTGAATGGCAAGCCCACAGACACTCAAAAAGGTCTTACGCTCTTATTTTTGTGCCCCAAGCCGGTCGAATTGTTACTTATGTCGTTATTAAGAGACAGTGCAGCCTTTTCCTTGTATATTTTTTATAAATGTAACTCTGCTTGAGTTGCTACCGAATGACGCAGCATGCCAGAGTACAGCATCTTAAGAAAACATTACTGATCTGATTATTTGACTCTAAATGCTCTGTGCATACCCCGCGAGGGCGTTGGCGTGAAGATTACACATACTCATCTAACTGATAATATACGAACTTTGTTTCGTGCGGTAATTTGTCCCCAATTTTCTATTACCTCTATTATATGAGAACTAAAAAAAAAGTAACTTCACGCCTGTAATCCCCGAAGAGGTAGGCAGAGGAATGTAGAACATTCCCACGTTTCA
>DWFO01002214.1:0-14154 GCA_018246595.1 Mimoniades nurscia nurscia | reverse complement strand
GAATTAATTAGATTTACTACAATTAATTTATATGTTGCTGCCTCCGCCTGCCTCGCTGGTCGAGTGCATGTCTCCTTTTTTAAAATCCCAGGTCCCGCACTATTGCATTTTTCTAACCAGAATTGCTAGTTAAATTTTTTAATAAGGACTTGGTGTCCGGATATGTGCCCGGTGTATGGCAATAGGCTGACCACCTATTCCATAGTGGGACGTAAGCGTAACTGGTGAAACGTGGGAGTGTTCTACGTTGCTCTGCCGATCTAGGAGATTACAGTCGTGATATTACGTAATCACCCGGTTTTAAATATACAATCCGTATTTTTAAATACGTATTGCATATACTTTTCTTGTGTGAATAAATACCTAAACTTATTAATTCTATATAAATGAAATCAATAAATTATTCATTTACCTATTAAATAATGGTATTTAAATAGATACCGTCCTTTCTAGTAACATTGTTCTTTTCGCAAACTAGGTCTATAATATTTCTCATAAACGTAAAAACATATCGATTTGAACATATTATTGATACTTCAAATCACTGATATTATTTATCTGCGGCATTAGATAATTTATAAGAGGTTTATTTTTAACTGCACTGCGCTACATTTCTGTTATAAAATGGATATTGTTAAATTTTATTACGATTATTTTTGTGTTGTAGCAGTGATGGGGGGGAGAGAAGAAGTAACGTCTATCTCATCCGCTTTTCTATTTGCAGAAGCTTTATAACTATAATACATAGCTAGTCTGTCTCTGGGTTGAATTTTCATTGTGTCTTCGTCATGAAGGGCGTAGGCTTATTATAATGCCATGTGATGTGATCTATTCTGAAAGAAGTATTCATCTATGACACATCTTGGGTGGAGTTTCAATCTTATCTGAGGATTGATCTAAATGTGGTGTAGCTAATAGGAATTCCAGAAAATTATTTGTTCATATGCCCATGGATATGGTTATGATTTGAGACTTTATTTCTCTAAAAAACTTACAATATATTAACTCAAAATCAAAATTATAAACAAAATATATGGCGTTCTAGTGGACGTAGTGACGAAAAAAATTATTGTTAAGTACTTTTAAAGATCAGAAAGAACTAGAAAAAAAAAACATGTCACCAACGTCAATGATTTTATTGGATGATTGGACAATGATTGGACAGTTGCTTTCCAATGTAACTTTAGTAGGTGCTGTAATAGAGCAATATAATTAAACACAAAAATACAGATTTCCGTCTGTTATTCCCTTTGATTTTTCTAATATTTTTATTGTATTTATTGATATTCGACAATTGTCTTCATACTTTTAAGTATTTTTAAACACAGTTACTAACGAGTCACATATCTTAAGCACTAATATTTGACTAAAGTAGAATCAACTTTTAAAATTCAGTTTTAAAGTAGGTATTACGTAGTAAAATTTTATTCAACTGATTTCTAAACAATAAAACGTTTTTAAATCGCGTTGAAATTTGTGTACGCTTATGTTTTAAATAAATCCATAGTTTTCCTCGAATGATACTTCACAGTGTATTTTTCTAATAATAATAATATGTAGGTCTTTTATGATTGCAAAGTTGAATTGTTTGAGATTATTTTTATGTTAATAAACTAAAAATAACATTTCAATATTCCTTGGTGTAACTTTGTTATTGCTTGCTGAAACAATAAAATCACGATAAAATTATTGGCGCATATGTAATATACGAGTAGGTATATGGGTGTACATATAATTAGACTGTTACAAATAGGCTTCAGAATTTATTATGCCTTTGATCAATTTTTATTTTTATTTCTATGAATAGCATCATAAATTACAAAGTGCTCTTCATAGTTATTAAGACTAAATTAAAATTTCACAAAAAAAAAGGTACGTACGTATTATCTTTTATTACCTATAGCTAATTAATTCTATATACATATTATTGGCAATAATGATACCTATTTATATATTGTTCATCATTATTTTTGGGTGTTCATTAGGCCGTTTATGTTAACTGAACGGTATAAAATAAATGATTTAAACAATTTTTCGTAAACAATGCGGTTACGGTGCGGTCAACAAAAAAAATTACGTTTTCCTGTTTTGTACTGAGTTTCAACTTAGATATAAATATAGTTTTATTTAATTATTACAAAACGACACAAAGGAAGGTGGAATAGATAATAATGTATTTAAGGAAATAGAGATATTCTGTTCTATAATTGTAATCATATTGACAATTTATTATAATAATGTAGGCAAAATTAATAGGTTTTTACCTCACAGGCGAACGGTATACAGTTTATTTTCGTGTTAGACTAGTTTCTATTCGTATTCCAGAATAGTAGATTCGAAGAATGGTTAAAAAATGATATTCTGGAGATTTATATGAAGTTGAAATATTTTAAGATAGACAACTAATACAATGGGAGGTCGTTGGTTACGAGGTAAATTGGAGCGCGATGTATGCGCTTGTGTGACCAAGAATCATTTCAAACAATATCCCACTAATCGATATAAATATGGTCTTAATAATATCTTCAACAAAGCGCCTCAGCATCAACAACGCGCCTATTAAATAAATTCATGTGTTAGTTCGAAAATTATCAGTATTGTATAATGATAAAACGTAAATAAAAGGAAAAAAATCAGTTATGCTAACACAAGAATAATAATACCTATAATTAATAGGTAGGTACTGGAATAAAACAATTCCTTCTAAATAATACAAATTGACGTAATACCCATCACCCTTATCGTATACAAACATTATATTAATATAGAGCATAAATACGAGGATGACATAAGTATATAAATTAATTGTATAAATCATAGCTTTGCTCATAAAATAATATAAATACGTTCATAAACTTTCGGTAGCAGGTAAAAGACATTGGTTATTGTTGCCGTCGTGTAAAAATATGTTAAAGAAAAGGTTATTTACATAAAACGATCCCTACCTACGCATTTTGTGGCTTCATTTCCGATTTAAAAATAAACTTCTTTTGTTATTCCATACAAAGTTTTACTCATTTGTTCGTTGAAAATATAATTAGACTGTTACCTGACGAATTCATTATTGCAACTGTAATAAGTCAATTATTTCTTCCATATTTGATATAAATTTAAAGAATTTTAAATAATACATTTATGGCTTGATACATTTAAAAATAAAACGTTCAATTCTTAAAAGTAATGTGTACATCTTTAATATTATGGAACAAGGTTGTAATTTAAACATTTGATTAGTATTATTTATTAAAGACAATTAAGCAAATAACGATGCAGACCAATTTAGTCCACTGGTCATCGCTCTGCGGTGCCGTGGGTCCTGGGTTCGATTTCTATCTGGCCATATTATATGAATGATGAATTCACACTTTCAGTTTACTTCTGGCTTTCATTTGTTTACGTATTTAGTTTATTCTTTGAAATACCATCGCTTGATGGCATGTTCACTTACGGACATTGAACAAGAGATTTTTAAAATCTTTTTTCCCAATTCATGCATTGTCTACGTAGGCTGTGTGTCACCCATGCTCTTTATGTTGTTTTCTACACCCACTATTTGGATTCCATAGAATTGGCGGAGTATGAAACTTTATTAATATCTACATATTTTGTAAACGATTCATCCATGTAACAAACTGCTGATAAACTGCCTCGTAGTCGGGCTGAATGGATATAAAAAATATGTAGTTTTTAAAAAGGTGAATTGCACGTACGTATTTTATATTTTTTTCGATGAGTAGTTCCGTTTCACAATTCCGAAAGTGTTTAGTTAACTATACACTTAGGTAATAGGCAGGTACATCATATAGCACATATGTGATGTGCCAAATTAGTGATAACTCACCTTTGGATCTGTCGATACATTTTAATAATTAGAGAATATTATTACAATTAAAATTTTGTATCGATAACCCATGCCCATGAATCGTGGATCACATTGAAATACCCGCGTCAAACTATAAGCTTTATTTTACCCAAGGGGAGAGCTAAAATCGCTTAACACGTTGAGTAAAAGATAATTCGACTTGACGTCACTGCTGGCCGTAAAAAACAAGCACTGAGTCAATTTTAAAAAAAATCAATAAATTGCGTAACATCAGGACGTTGTCGTAGGTCAGGACCGCACACACACACCCACCCACTCATACACACACACACACTCGCCAGCACGAGAGCAATGCACGCAACTTGCGGTATCGCATTTTACGGATATAACAATTTTTCGATATAGGAACATTACTTAGCTAGTTGTCTCGCTCCTATTAGGACACCTTCTCTTTCTTATTGAGACAGTTTCACTTGATATTTTTTTCCTATGTATTAGTGTTGTGTTCTATTTTACGTCCTTCCGGTTAATGTTAAGACATAAACAAACAATAAGCATAAATTTAACATCATACGATATTTTATTTAATTACGTTTCAATTTCGCGTAATTCACCAAATTTCACAACTTATGAACTAGGCTAAATGTTACTGAAATTCGATACTGTTTATCACAAGTTTACAAATTATTATAATGTGCATTTAATTGCATCACAAGCAGTCTTAAACCCAGGTTCATAACGGTCAACAATGAATACCTACTTTGGGTAAGGTCATGGCATTATTTAACATTTTCTACTATATTAATCTTCCCTATTTTAGTTTGGATCATTAGACTGAAGTAAAAATGGCTACCGCGCAACGAGTCTAGCTCGTAAAGCAAAATTTAAAAGCTTAAAATAGCCAGCAAAAGCAGAGCCTAAAAAGAGAATAATATTTCTTCCGTTTGTCTAAACTGAACTGGTTCGGCGCACGCGCTGCTCGCCCGTGTCCGTGTGTACGTGTGTTTGTGTGCGTGTATGTATGTGTGTGTGTGTGAGTGTGTGTGTGTGATGCGTATGCCTTGTCTTAGGTTAGGGAGGTAAGCGACCTCTCTCGTTTCGCAGACTCCCATTTATTTTTATTATGAACCAAACTCAACACGTGGATTCTGAGCTGCGCTTTTATTACGCTATCTTCCTTTTCGAGCGATTTATGGCCGGCTACATTTTAATGGTTACATTTTTTTTAATACTCTTGCGTATTTTTAATCAGTGCTCATAATTGTGTGCGGCTCATATTTGTAAATGAAAAAAAAAAATTGGCGGGCAATTCAAATTGTATTCGGATTGCTGTTTAAATTGTTTCGTTTTTAACTTGAGTGTATTTTTTCAAATTCGGTATACTTTTTGGCGCACTGCCTGCTGTTTCAATTAAATATTTATTTTATTTTATTTAAATTTCAATTGAATACAATGGAGGGGACGCTCGCATAAAAACTTGACTAAAGAAAATATTGCCTGTGATTCCGCTTTAATTTAAATAAAATAAACGCTTTGTTTGTCAACTTTAATTAAAAATTTACACACAATATCCACTGTTACTATGAATGAGTTTGAAGAAATATACAATATTTCCATATGAAACATCTGTAAGTTTGATCAAATAAAAGTTCAAAATGTAAAATACATTATTCTTATATTTTACAATGTAATGTTTAAAATCAAAACAATTTACTTAATTGTATATATGTATCTAATTAACTCGACTGCATCGTTTGTCGAGTAGTTGCAATTGCGACTGGAGAACGACAGGTCTTAGGTTCGATTTCAGGGTCGGATATCATTCGATGAAAGTTAAATTGTCTAATAGTTGCCCGGAGTCTGGATATGTGCCCGGACATAAATGTAATCTGTGAAACGTGGGAGGCTACCCTACACTCCTGGGCTTACCGTGTTTGCTGGCGTAATGTTACGTTAGATTACGTAAATAATTAATGCAGTTGCATATTTTCTACTACCCGTTTTTAGGATTTCAAGTCACTCTTGTTCTATAAATTAGCAAAGCTCTTGGCTTAGTCTTGAACAGGTGTGAGTCATGTCAAAATTTTATTGAGACATCAAATATTCATGTGAAAAATACAATACTAAAGATTTAAATAGTAGGCACATCTATAGCAATAAGTATTATATAACAACTGTACATTTTTGAAAAACGATTATTTTATACTTATTATATTATTGAAATATCACGCCGGGTCCCTTGCGGTGCAAGCAGAAAACACCAATTGCCAAGTATCGCTTTCACTAACCTGGCGGGCCTCTCCTGCTTTAGATACTTCACTGTTAACTCATTGGTTTTTTTGTCAACTGTACCGATTCCGATTGCGTATAATGTTGTAATGGATGTAAAAACGCGAGTTCGTCGGCTTTGATCGTGACCTGCGACTTATGAATACTGCATGAACGTCATTGCGTTGTGAAATCACAATGCGCTCCGCCTAGATGGGGGTTTGAAAAAAGAATCGTGTTAGCTCTATGCTCTATGCTGCGCTCTTGTGAAGATAATGATTTTTACAGGCGTTGTTGTCTATGGTTACTTAATTTATGTTAGTGTAGAAAGAGGTTTTGATTCTTTAAATATTCGCACGTGTAAATCTGTTTTGTTAATAAATACGTGAGTAGGTAATTAATTGAACATTTAACTGATTATCCAGGTGAATGTGATTCTCTTAATGACTTAATAAATTATCTTGATCTATTTTTATGTTATGCCTGCTGTTTAAAAGTAATGTAATATTAATAAATTCTTAAATACTTTACAATCATTAAATATATTCAAAAACTTGTACGTCTTTCTAAACGTATGTAAAATTGATGAAAATTTTTATATAAATTAAAGAAATTCCATATTTTGTTCCACAGCTTATAAATATAAAAAAAAATGCAACACTTGCATTCTAAAAAACTCAATATACATACTCTCAACTCAATATATAATTATTTATATTTATAAAACACTGAATCAATTTTCTTTATTCATTTTATAAATTTAAAATTCGAATACTTCCTATGCAACAATGTTTCCCTGTTCAATTTTATTAATTAGGTAATAGTAATCTCCAGGTACCTACCTACATTTGAACAGTGTTACAGCTTATTAACGTGGCGAAACCAATGAGTATTTTTTATCTCTGCAAGAAGGACATCGTAAACAAGTTAACGTAAAAATAAAAGGCTATCGTACCTTCAGGGCCGCGTGATAAGAAACACAAAGGTCTTTATCAGCCGGTGCACTGAAGGCGTCGACCTTTTGAGGAAATAAAAAAAAAACATGTATTGAGGTAAAATTATGGGCAAAACATATTAGCGGACATATTTCTGGTGTACTGCATCATTGGTCGTGATGATTGCAACCGCGACTGCCGATCGAGACATCCTGGGTTCGATTCCCGGACCGGGCGCTATTGGATTTTTCTAAATTAGATTTTATAGTGTTGGCCCGGAGTCTGAAAATGTGCCCGGTGTAAGGTAATAGGCTCACCACCTATTCCATATAAGGACGTAAATGTAATTGGTGAAACGTTGGAATGAACTAAACTCTTTGGCCTAACTCTTACCTCTTAGGGGATTGCAGGCGTGATGTTGCGTTATGTCTGTTAGATTGCCTACTGTACATAGTGACATGTACCCGTTAGAAAGATGAGGAATTTGTTTAGTGAATTTTTGGTTTTGAAATGTTTTTATACATTTTATGAATTTTAATAATAATTAACTTTGATTTCTAAAATAACCGTTAGCCCCGAATTCTAATGTTTCTCTATATTATTTACTACTCACTTATTTTCAAAACTCTATTCTCGACTCTACATGAAATACATACATGTGTTCAAAGATACACAATTGTCACAATGGACAGTGAAATATAGTGTATAGATCAAAGTAACTTGCATAATTATAACATTTAATGTCTCGTAAGATTACTTAATTTTAATTTAACCGTAATAGTACCAACTTTTTATCTAAAAAACTAAATATAAATACAAAATTCACTTCTCAATTGATGTGGCAACTGAATAACTGATCTTCTTAAATTGATCTGAGTGTGCATTTTTATGTTTTTTCATGGCACCTACTCTACTCTAATAAAGCGCTTTGGGTGTGTAACATAGACACATGCTTTTTAAGAATTTTTTATTTCTCAAAAATTACACACTATCTGTCTACCTATACTTATTATAATAAGCGAACTTGAAAATATGCCAAATATTTTCTGTTTAATAACCTTATGAATGAAACCTTGAAAAATTTTATTTTTGTGTCGAGACTTTCATTAGGTTCGGCATGGAAAGAAATCAAAGGACAATGCACACTACAACGGGCCAGGCCGACGTGTACGCAGTTGCAATACACAATATGATTAATAACTACATTAAGGTACAAAAATTAACAACATTTGACGGTGATCCGATCTAAAAGTCAATATAATGACACCAGCGTACAGTACAACAAAGAAGATTCTATGTTTGCACATAAATCTGATAGAGAAAGGACCTCCACAGAAGAGCGACATGTTCCGTAGAGTACCCGTGTATTGCCACGGGACATTGCAAATATTATTGTTCCGTCCGCTTCTGGTTGTAATGTGAATAACACTTAGTAAGCATTTTATTGAAGCATGAGTTTATGGAAGTTAGGATTCAAAATATGGCACAGCAGCTCATAGATTGTAACCAATAATAAGCAAATATTGTAACTAGTTTTTCATTTTATTATTTAAATGATTCTGTCCACATTGATTCATTTAGTAAAAATCGTATATGTTAAAAAGCATGAAAAATACTATACTCTGATCTACTCCTGTAAATGCATCTGAGGATTTCTCGATACTTTTATATTATCGGTTTTAATGATACTTTCAACTTATATGCTTAGTAGCACGTTTGAGGATATTGTGTCATACTAGCATATTCCATATCATGATTAATAGGGACACCCAGAAGTATAAGTGAAACACTCTTACTAAACAGTCTAAACGAAACACTCTGGTCGAATTAATATTAAACTTTTAACAAGGAATGAAAGTGAAAATGACAATATTACTTTCATTAATATCATATAGACAATTTTATTTCCAAGTCATAAACTTTTAAATACCTATTGAACTATTAAAACTTATTGCATTCAACGTAACATCAAGCCGAGCTCTTGCATAACAGAATAAAAATGCTACACGCATCGTCTTTTCTTCGATAAACACTGTTAGGCATTGCATCATCGTTGCATACAAACTGCAGCGCATAGAGTGATCTATTCAACGAAATATGCAACCCATAATCACCCATAACATTCAACTTATAAGATAGAATTTCGCTTAGAAATTTCCAGAACTTTTGTAGAGTCTTTCGTCGAGTCGATTCGCGGATGCATGCCAATTACTAATAGCGCCCTTTCTATATCAATGTTGTGTCTATGGTACGAGTATTAAATTTCTAACAATTAGTTCGTTTCCTTGTGACGACGCCATTTTTATTTTATGCACATGCCTTCTATTTGCTAAATACGGTAACCACGGCTTTCAAAATCTATTTTATAACGATCTAACCTTTCTATTACACCAATTAACTAAATCGAAAATGTTATTGTAATTTTTTCATTAATGAAAACTTCAACAGATTGAGTTAGCACTAAATATCCATCTCAACAGTACTTGCAGCCGCTTAAGACATTGAAACTAATAAATTCCTAGCAGAAAACATATACATCTTAACTGGCTACAACTGGAGTTAATGTACGGTCAAATTTGGAAGTCCAAAGATAGGGGTTAATGATCGATTCATTAAAAAAATCAGTACTCTTCATCATTTTATAACTAATCTCGTCAAAAACACATCTCGTGTAATAAACACTTCTTGGTGTTAACTAAAACACACACAAAATACGATATAGTGACAATTAGTAACTCATTTAGTATTCAATTTTGATGCTTTGTTCAACACTCTACGCCGTTTTAAAGTCAGCGTCATCATAAAGCAACGAGTGCGTCACACAAAAATATCAAATGTAAATCTTTGCGGAAAAACTCCAAATCGAAATCAACGTTTTGCGCCGCAATCCGAAAATATCCTGTGAAATTTTTACGACATGCGCACCGGGCGGCTCTGTGTATGTGTGCGTGTGTGTGTCTGAGTGAATGTGTGTAGCGTGCTGCGTGCGTGTGCGCGATATCGTGAAAGAAATGAGGTTATCTCAATGCGTTGTCATTGTTTGTACAAGTGATACGTAGATAGTTTTTATTGTAGCAGAGGATGGCATAGAGTACCAAGAATAGTGTCACAAGAGGGGACGTATCAATGAATTGTGCATTTCTTTAAAGCAAACTTGCTGAACACTTTCTGGAGTACCGACTATGATAATTGGCAACAATACTGTACTTCCCGTTTTGATATATTTGTCTCCATTTTCTTGGAATGCCGTATCTGTTTTGTTTTTGATTTTTTTTGAATAAACTAAATCTGTCCAAATCTTAAACGGATTAGTTTATAGTAAAAGTGGGTACGTTAAATATTTTTCTTAGAAGAACGAGGGTCGGAGAGAACAAGCAATGTTATCGGCTACTTTCGTGCCTTTCTTCAGAATAATCATTTTTAATGTGTGAATTGAGAATGTTTAATACACGTTTACTTAAAAATGAATTGTGATTAAAAGTACGAAATACACTTTACTTGTTTAGTAATTGGCAAATACATGTTGGATGGCAACTGGCCATTGCAGCCCATGCCATCGATACATTAAAGGCTTTGGTACATGAACTATGAATATGATATTGATGGGTAGGTAACAAAGAACGTTAGTTAAGAATACATTAAAATTGCAGAGGTTCACATATTAATATGTTATTTTTATAGAAACTATTTGTTGTATTTGTTGTAGGTACGTATTTTTTGTTGTATTCTTACTTTATCAGGTTTTTTTAAACTCTGATTTTACAGGTCAATGTCCTACTTTTAATAAAGGCTTACTTTTGAATTTAAACATTACATCGAAATTTCATGGTTTTTACAAATCTAACACATTGTATACTTCCAAAGATGAACTCCTTATCATAATACAAAAAAAAAGTTTTGTTGAATTCACAATTTAAATTTTAAAATATGTACAAAACATCAAACTTTCATGTTTCAACTATTACTGTATCAACATCAAACTAACATCAAACTTTCATGTGATTAAAACCGAAATAATCATCTTTACCTTAAAACAACGTATTCAACGTCTCAGACGTCTGCATCCACATTTAATCTTTGAAATCGACTCACACGCCAACATATTATATGTTAACGGAGGTCAGTGTATGTTTCAACTCGATATGCTAAAATATTGATATGTTTTTACGCTATTTCATTGTTTTCAGCAATAATATAATACTATTGAAATTCTAAGCGACAGTGTCGTTTACGTCTTGCGAAATTATTATTATTCCAGTTATTACATATGAGGTCGTTGAACTTGTTACTTGTTACAGCTAACTCCGACTTGACGGATATCATGTTGCATATGAAAAATTGCACGTAATACCTACGTATTTATTGTAGACATATTTGAATGTATATATTATATTTGTTCTATGTATAAAGGCAGTAAACATTTATATTACTAAACAGATATTTTCATGGTAACTGGCTCACCTTCTATTCAATAGGAGGTTTTGACGTAACTGGTTAAACGTGGTATTACACTCGTATGCCTATCCCTTCGGGGATATACAGGCGCGATGTTTTGTACGTTAACATAGGTATCTGATAGCATTCAATCTTCTGACCAGTACGCAATCCAATACAAAATCCGCGGATTACGTCGCGACGACGTAACAAGTAATTTCCGACGGCTGAGTTTTCCTCTGCCTACCTCTTCGGGGATTACAGGCGTGTAGTTACTTTTTCAAAAATGTGTGTGTTTATAAAGGTTGTAATTATAATGAAAAGTATTGATGCGTCTGCTGTTTTTATTTTTATATTAAATGAAGGCTCTGCAAAAATCTACTCTGCAATAACTCACACCGATGTGTATCTTTTATTGGCATAGGTCAGAGCGATAAACAAGGTACATAGATCATTTAGCCCTTAGCCTCTGCCGTTGATAATTTTTATATTAAAAAAGCGTCTGTAGGAATCTACTCTGTAGCAACTCACACAGATGTAGATATGTCTTTTATTGGCATAGGTCAGTGCCGGTCGCTTGGTGTAATATGCTTTTTATATCACGAATACCCTCTTGAAAACGTTGGCGTCATGATGAAGAGGAATTTATGTATTTATGTAAGTCTTTTTTTGTATGTAATAAATGTACCTACCTTGGCTGGACTGGTAGACTCTTCACCTTCTTATTCTGAGAAGAGCGTCTTATTCAGCAGCGAAACGACTGCACGGAGTGGAGAAGAATTCCAAAATTTGAACAAGTCAAAAATCATTTCGATAAGCAATTACATTATTCCTATATCAACTGCAATGCAGCAAATACTTAAGCTACTTTCAGATTAAAAGAAAGTGTGGTAAACAAAATGTCTTATAAAATATGTAATTTGAAATTATAACATTAACTGTAAATTAACATACGAGTACCTATGAAAATTAATTATAGGATTTGTATTATACGTAATTAGTATTTAATAAGGCAACACGTTTCTTGAAATATTAGAAGCTGTCTTCATATAAATATGTACCTACTTACGATTCAAATATTTGTTATTTTTGGTAGTCTCTCGTAGTCCAGATTCCATCTTCAGACACATATCCGGATTCAGCCCGGCATGGCAATGGTCTCACCACCTATTTTATAGTGGGGCGTAAACATACTCGTAACTTATGAAACGTTGGAGTGTTTCACACTCCTCTGTCTATCTTGTCGGGGATTACAGTACGAACAAAACATAAGTAAATGTCATTAATAATTTTGTTGCAATAAGTTACTATTATTAATATGCCATCACGCCAGGTCTCTCACGGGGTAGACAGAGGGTGCAGAGCACCAAATATCAACCACTATCCTTACAGACCTGTTGTGCTTCTTCTATTATACATTCATTATTGCCATCATATTATGAGGGTAAGATACAAATTCATAATAATTCAAAAGGTACCGTATTCGACAACGACATGAAGAATATGCGTATTGTGCTTTTAAAGTAGGTAAAATATAAATAACATAGTAATATGACTAGCCAATTATAATAAAATAATATTTTTTAATCTACATGTTACATAGAGGAACATTACAAAACAATCATAGTAATCAATACCTCATTAAACTTGTTTTTACTTCCTCCACACGGAATAATATATGTATATTTATCGTATTTTTAACGAATTTTAACGAATTTTAATCGTATAATAAAATTTTCCCTTATTTATCCCAGTGCTCCCTTTCCATTTGCACGCTCTTTGCATCGTAAGCCCACGGCTATCATTAGAAATTTTTGGATTGTGTATGGATTGGACTTTATTATTTTAGTTATTTTTGGTCCAATTTCTAATTGAATTCGTTAATACAAAAACATCATATAAATCTCTACCATCTCTTACAAAATAACATTATTGGCACACTATTTATAAAATATATATTCCCTTACGTATTTCAATATCATTCTCACAATTAAAAAAGTGTTAGTTGTACCTACAATTTATTTTAATGTCCCTACCATTATTACATCCAAGCGAAAGGTCACATGTGTACATAAAGTATATTAGAAACGCAACTCTAATGTCATATTATTAGAGTTTAATTTAGATTAGGCAAAAATTAAGAGATGGTACTTTTGTAGGAGGAGGCTTTAAAGGAAGTCCATACTCGCCCCGTGGGCGTCAGATCGAGATTGTGTTATCTTAACAACTATCAGAACTAGACGGCTCTATCTGCTGTCTCGCTCGCACTCCATATTACAATCAATCTAGCGCATTCCAACCGCACGCGGTCTATGAGAAATTATTGAGACTCCACCATGACCAATTAATTTTCAACAATACATTTAAAAAAATCCAATTTGTGTACTGGAAAATAATTTTCAATTGTCATTAAATTGAACGGTCAGTTGTTGTGTACAAGGTCAGGATTGTGAACGCTGCGTGTAGACCAATTCTAGCCGCAATGTTTCCACAAACCATATCTTGATACAATTTCCCACAATACCATACCTATCATGATAGTTTCAAATTCAAATTCAAATTCAAATTCAAATATCATTTATTCAAAATTGGTTCATTACAACACTTTTTGTACGTTAACATGAAACTACCACCGCTTCGGAAAATGCTTCGCTATGGAGAAGAAGCGGCGAAAGAAACTCCATAGGTGTGCTT
>DWFO01002213.1:0-14154 GCA_018246595.1 Mimoniades nurscia nurscia | reverse complement strand
TATTCTGGGTGGGAATCGAACCCACGACCCCCGGCGCAACAGTCAGGTTCACTAACCACTGCATCAACGGGCCTGTCAATTTTATATGATTTTATAACATTGAAAACAACTTGATCACTTTGTCAGCTCTGTTATATTCTCACTCGTTGTGGATAAGGATTTAATCCAGTCGGTAACGAGTGTCTCTGTAATATAAACTTTCGGTTTTTCCGTCTTTTATTTCGAGAAATTCTCAGTAGCATCCATAGAGGTGGTCTTATATGACTTCAGCGGAACAAACTGCTTCCATTTAAAACACTTTCTGATAAACGAGAACCACTTTTCAAGACCTCCCCCGAATTGACACGGTACTAAAATGTTGTTAGTTGTCCTTGGAGTTTTATATTATTGTGTTTCATTGCGTATGAAGTTGCCAAGCAGTACATGGCCTGCGTGGTAGAATATTGCCTGAATCATACGTATTTATTTTGAATTGGTTTTTTTTTTTTTAATTATTTCAGAACTCAGTGGAAACTTTCGTCCTACAGTCAAAATATATATCGACGCTGAATAGCGATCTTTCGTATCTCGAATAAATGCGAATAGCTTAGCCGTTAGGATATCAGCCGTTCTCCTATTTAATGCATCTGGGGTTCAAATCCTGGCGCATACGACTAACTTTAAAAGGTTACATCCGTTTTTATTCTTACATTTAGGAGGAACGCTTATACATTCAGGTTTTTGTAAAATTTTGGAACTTGCAAACCCTTAATTGGTTTTCGTGGTAGACTGTCCAAAATACAAAAAGGCGGATTGATGACAATTAAAATAATACAATTATTTAACAGAACGCCACATACCGGCGGTACCCAACGCATTGGTACTGATACTGGTATTGGTACTCCATAGTGGGACGTAAACGTAACCGGTGAAATGTCGTGTTCTGCATTCCTCTGCCTACCTTTTCGGGGATTATAGGCGTGAAGTTACGTTTTACGTTTCTTTAAATAAAATACGTTACTCTGACGGAATGATGTTGAAATATAAGGAAACAGATAAAACTGAAATCTTAATAAACGCAAATTTCGTCGCCTTAGCTTCATACAGCAAAGGCACGATGAACTTCCCTCTTTTCCAATGACGCGTCAATTAATTGAGCATTCGCTCATCCCTTATTTAACTCGTGCGGTGGCGCTGGTCTCGCCTTTTTACGAACAATCCAACGGTTTTTAATTATTATTTTATAAATTCTCATTAATTTAGTGTCATTTTTTTTTAATGTTTAATATTCCTTTTAATTCCATAGCATGTATACACGCTGTGTTATGTTACAGTTAAATTCTTTTTTGTTTTTTTTTTTTAATTAATAAATTAAGAAATATAACGTTTTATTAGTTACATTAATAATTCAATACTAAATATTACTTGCTGTCGCGGTTAACGAAATCATAGTGAGGAGTCCTTATTATCTTAAAAAACTTCATGACGTTTTCCAAGGTGTATGAAATATGCCAACCTGCGCTTGGCTAGCATAGCCGTCTATCGCATCAACCTTGTTGTTCCAAGAGCAGACTTATCTCCAACAAAAGAACAATGAATTTGACAGAGACAATTCATAAACATTAACCACAATATCTTATAATATCAGATGAAACCATAGAAATAACTGGCCTATTAATCCAATTACGCTATGATAAGCTGATAGGGCTCTTATTCACTTAATTAAAATACTCCATAACCGGACATTAACCAATCAACGTCGGTTTAATGCTATTAAAACAGCGCTGCTAATAGATCGTGTTTAGTAGATAAGGAAATAGATTTGGGAACTGAGTTAATCGAATTGAAACGCTTTAAAACGTAACGTAAACGTAACATCACGCCTGTAATCCCCGAAGAGGTTGGCAAATGAATGTGGTACACTCCCACGTTTCACCAGTTACGTTTACGTAAATGTGAATAAGTGGTGAGTCTGTTTCTATACACCGAGCCCATATCCGGGCTCCGAACCTTAGATACTAGAAAATCTAAATACGAAAAATTTAGTAATGCCCGACCCGAGACTTGAACCCAGAACCTCCCGATTGGCAGTCGCGCTTGTAAACAACACGGACCAACGTGGCAGGTATATATAGCGAGTGCACAATAAGTGTACAAATTTATATCTGTATATATAATACATAATTATGAGTCAGATATATAATTATCGCGATTGTATGGGATGTTTTATACACTCTTTTTAAAATTAAATTCAATTTAAACAATGCGCCAAATGTTTATTACTAGTGCTTTGTTTAAAGCGTTTCGAATATACAATACGTTTAATAAAATATGGATCCACAAACATTATTCATTCATACGTTTTATGTACCTATCATTAAATTGATTCCTTTGATATTGTATGTGCTTCCTAGTAAATATATTTACAAGCATATTGATGGAGCGATACTGCTTCAAGTGATAAATGGGTACTTTTTGCGAGGTATTCGATTCCCAGACACCAGGAATGGGAAGAAGAAATGTAAGACTATGGGGTGTCATTGCTGAACCTAATATCTAACGAGATAAATGGTATGAAAACCTATCTATAACAATTTCAACCTTGAAAATATTACGTAATGTTCACACCTTTGTCATATCATTTTTATGTTTTCGAAGTTTAAATAACCTTTTCCATGTTTACTTTAAAATAAAAATAGTTCTGCGGAACTTTACGGAAATATAAATTTTAAAAATATCGCACATCGGTTTTTGTAAAAATACTATATAAATGTCTATTAAGTACACGTGGAGAGACAGTTCCAATAACTAAGCATTAAAACTTTAAAAGTATACACGAAACGTCATAGATTAAGAAACATTATGATCCGACTAAGACGAGAGCTAGCAAACATGCTGTACATATAAAACTGTTATCAATTTTTACGGCCAATAAAATCCGTAAACGTATAAATTCTTGTGGCGTCTCGTACGTCATAAAATCAAGCGCTTCAAACTACATTTCCGTATCGACGGGGGGTGATATAAAACTCAATGTCGCATGCGACATATATCGTTCGTTACAATAATAAGTGTACTACTTTGTATTCCGATTGCATTTAGTTTTCGACCTTAGCACCCAACAATTAAGATTATGAATTGTTTATAAATATTACATTTTAACAAACATAAAACTGTTACGTAAAAAATTTGTGATAAAATTGTGCTTTCTGTCTCACCATTTTCTTTTTTAATTCAAATTAACCATTACGATAATTCAAATTGGAAATTGAAATGTAATCCTAAACATACCATTTCTTCGTATTAATTTTTTTTTATGGATAGTGGTTGATGTATATGAAGATTTTATTTCGAAAGTCGATTATTCAAATGTGAATAATAAAGACATCTTTGCTTTTAACTACGTACAGCTGGGCTTTTAACTATATTCATAAATTAAATTGAACTTATTTGAAATTACTTATATTAATAATATGAAGTGTTTACGGCCTTAACTCCGTTGCCCATAACAAACGAACTGCATGATACTTAAAATATTACGTAAAAACATACTTGTAATATTCAAAGAGGCAGACACAGGAGTATGGTACACTGCCAAGTTTCAGCAGCTACATTCACGTCCCACTATGGAGTAGGCTGTGAGTTTATTGCCATGCACCGGGCACAAATCGAGTCCGAACCAATAATAGAAATTCTAAATTAGAAAAATGAAACGGGTTTTGAATCCGGAACTTCGATTTGCAGTTGCGCTTGCAACCAATACAACCAACGAAGCAGTCAAGTTCGACACTTTTTCGAAACTAATATGAGTATTTCACAATATGTTTATACCTGTTCCTAGAGCTAGTTAATAAGTATCACAGGTCCAGTCATGGAATTTGAATGATTTTGTGAGATTAAGTCGTTATGTCGACGTATTAGTGGGGAGGTATATTAATATTTTCAGAATTCCTCAGTGTGGCACAAGGCGATGTTGGGTTTCGTGGAATGTACGGAATGTCTTTCGCGAGGGTTATTTCAAGGTATCCTTAGCCCTAAGCCGGGAATAATTACATTTATGATGAAAATTTAAAGGAAAAGCATATTATACTTGGAAGTTGGTTAATATATTTTTTAGATTGATTACTTTTGTTAAGAGAGTTGAAGAGAGTTCGACGTATGTGCGGGTGTCCACACCTCAAACAAGACTAATAGGATCTGTAGGAACAATAGTCAAATTTAAATTTATTTAATTAACTGATTCCCCCCGCTATTTTTCTACACCGAACATCTAGACGCTCGGCAGATTACCATCTTTATCTGGTGCACATTCCAACTTTAATTTATTTTATAAATAACATTTGCATTAACCCTGCTGATAGAAGAATCGAGGGCCCCAGGTTGCTGTATCCGCACAACGACCAACATTCAGAACGGATCATCAAGATGTTTGTATAGTGCAATAAAAAATGAAGTTACATGACGCTATATAAGAAATTGTCCTTTATATGTGTAGGTATAATATATTATGTGTGTGTCGACGTGTTAAGCACTTGATCATCATCATCATTATCAGCCTATCTCAGTCCACTGCTGGACATAGGGCTTCCCCAAAGAGCGCCATCGCGCCATCGCGCCCTGTCCCCTAAACACATTGTCACATAATTCCGTTCGATAAACGAAATTTGCTTCACAACGCAAGCATCTAATTTCTATGTAAATAGCGATAACAATACTCTTTACAAAGACTTGAATTATTCTAAGCGAACATTAATTTAAATACATGGAAATTATGTGAAATATGGCAATAGGCTCACCACATATCTCTTAGTGGGACGTAAACGTAACTGGTGAAATACGAGAGTGTTTTACGTTCCTCTGCCTAATTCTTAGAGGATACCAATTCGGTACCAATTAATTACAAAATAGGAAGACTGTTTTAAAATGTTATAAAAATGTTCATTTTTATAGCATGTTCGTAATCGTATTTATTTCGTTGCCGATCGGTCCCTACATTTAATTTATTATTACAGTCTAAACCAGTTTTCATGCCCTACAACCTTTAGTAAAATGTGAAGTGTGTTAGTTTGAACTAGTGTGCTTAGAAAAAACTAATCAAAAGTGCGAATATAAGTGTATATTTAGTAAACTTAGTGTTCTAAGTGCCATATACATTCGGCCAGTGTGGGTAGATTAAATTGTTAAATAGACTCGTTCCCACCCGTTTGATGTACATCAAACTAAAGATAGTCTCAACTGTACGCAAAATTTACACAGAGTGACTACGATCACGTGTGGTGCCGATTGTACACACTGCTACGTAGCGTGTAACGTGCCCTGGTTCAAATCCCACATGTTCAAACATTTTTTTTTTTTTTACCTTTTCCATATATTTTTCTGTTTTTTTTTCTGTTTTTTACATAAAAAAGAAGGAAAAAATAATATACGAAAGAAAAATGAAATTCGAATGCTGTAAAGCAACTGTTGGCTCAGGTGGAAGCATTGTATGCATCAAATGCAAACACAATTATCATATCCAATGTATATACCCCACGGATAAGAAAACCGTGACAACGGAGTTTAAAAAATCGTGGAATTGTCCTGAATGCTCATCAAAACTACCAAGACAGGTAAACACTGATAGTACTCCTGTACGAGGTTCCTCTTCATTTCAGTGTCATGATTCAGATAACATTACGATACTGCGCGGGGGTTCTAGTACAATATCACCCCCCTCTGCCCATAATCAAGACCGCGCTCTATCTGCAGAAACAATAAGAAATATTGTAGCTACTGAGATCTCTAAGATGAAAAACGATTTCACGTGTTATGTACAGCAGATATTGTTACAAGAATTAAAACCTATTAAAGAAGAAATCGCCGCCATTAAGTCATCCTTAATTTTCTTTAATGAACAATTCGATAATATTTCAAAAAGAATAGACAAAGTCGAAAAAGACATGAAGTCATATAAAACATCGGCTTCAAACATAAGCAACCTTAAGTCTTCTATTATGAATGTAGAAAAGAACTACAATAATAGCGAACAATGGTCAAGGCGTTCTAATGTCGAGATATATGGCATACCTGAAAAGAAAAATGAAAATCTGCTCGATATCCTAAAAACGATTACAGATCAAGCACAGTACAAAATAGACATAGCATCTGACATAGATTTTGTTACACGAGTGGCGCCGAAAATATCAGACTCTAAAAAAATCAAACCGATTGTAATTCGATTCCTAGCACGGTACAAAAAGGATGATTTTCTGTCACGAGCTCGCAAACTAAAGTTGAAAGCGGCCGACATTGGTTACGCGGGATGTAATAATGCTATCTATTTCAACGAGCACCTTACCAGCCTTAATAAATCTCTGCTACATCAGGCCAAAACTAGAGCTAGGGAAAAACAATTCGCCTATGTATGGGTGAAAAACTGTGCCATCTTCGCTCGTCGCAACGATACGAGCCCAGTAATTCCCATATCCGAAGAGCAGGATTTAAACAAACTCGTGTAAATGGGCTGATCTATTTGAGTTATTTTAATACTTTTTGTTTATTTATTATTTCTATTTTATTTTCCTTATTAATGTTAGGGGCAATTGACTTATTTTTAACCATTATAAACCAAATGATTCCTTTCCATTATATTCAAATGATTCCAACTCTAACGACGGTTAATTTTAACTTTACATTTATAGCTATATGTTTGTATCTGTGTACGAAGTTTGCTTTTATTAAAAATGGCTGTATATAGCACATTACAAGTGTATTATCAAAACGTGCGCGGCCTGCGCACCAAGACCAATGTTTTTTATCAAAATATTTTACTTTCCAACTATGACTTAATATGCCTGACTGAGACCTGGCTCTTACCTGGGATCTATGATTCTGAACTATTTGACGCACGTTATAATGTTTATAGGTGTGATCGAATATACAAGCACCGCAGTGTTAATCTGGGTGGTGGCGTTCTCATTGCTGTACGCCGGGAGCTTTCTGTTTTGTCCTCAGCACTCATTCAGTTTAAAAATGACTCCTCAGAGGCTATCGAAGTTGTCATCTCTACCAAAATGTCACATGACCTACACGTGTTCTGCGGATATTTCCCCCACAATCGCCATCATAATGAATCAATTAATGAGTTCTTTGATCACATATCAGATAGTTCTCTTAACAATCCGAAAGACAATTATCTAATTGTTGGTGATTTTAACATTTCTAATGCATTATGGCTGCAAGATCATAAAAGCATGATTATTTCAAATCCTGGTAGCAATGATAACTTAATGAATTCACTTTATCATTTTATGTGCGTTACTAACCTCAGGCAATACAATAACATACCTAACACTAATGGTAGGTATTTGGACCTCATAATATCTAATAACTCTTGTACTGTAAACCGTTGTACATCATCTTTGGTGGCAGAGGATGCACATCACCCAGCCATTGAAGTATCTATGCAAGCCCCACTTAGATGCAGCCGGAAATCCGAATCACGTGTGGCTCGTTTGTTCTATGCAGCGGACTATGACAAAATTAATTCAATTCTATCCGAAATCAACTGGCTTAACACATTAAAATCTAGTAATGTTGAATACTGTGTCAATACATTCTATGAAATAATTAACGACATAATTATTAAACATATTCCCACTAAGATAATCAGAAACACCAATCGCTACCCTATGTGGTATTCCAAGGCTCTAATTAAGATTTCCAAAGAAAAACTAAAATATCACAGAAAATGGAAAATATACAGAAGGTATAGAGACTACGATACATTTCACTTGCTGCGAGAGCGCGAAAAGCGTGTCCAGCAGACTTGTTACAGTAAATTTATCTTAAATGCTGAATCTAATATAAAAAAAGATTGCCGAGCTTTCTGGTCATTTGTTAAAAGCAAGAAAACCGAGTCTGACTTCCCCGATACAATGTTCCTAAACACTACCATCTCAAATGATGCTGAGGAAGTCTGTAATTTATTTAATGTTTTCTTTCATTCTGTGTTTGAAAAAGATACGGGTCCCGTACTCCCAACTACTAGTACATTTACAGAGCATCCATACAATCCTGCATGCGTAGCTCTCAGTGCTATTACGTTCTCTGATGATATAGTGGAAAAGTACCTAAAGAAATTAGACACGCGGAAAGGATGTGGGCCTGATAGTCTACCTCCAGTTTTTCTTCAGAAATGCTCTAAGAACTTAGCAACACCTTTAGCTATCATTTTTAATTTGTCTCTTAAGTCTGGTATTATGCCCAAAGTCTGGAAAGAATCTTATATTGTTCCTGTCTTTAAAAGTGGGGATAAGCACAATATTCAAAACTACAGGCCAATATCTAAGATAAATACCATAGCCAAACTTCTTGAAAAGATTATTTATGATCATATTTTTCCTTTCTTGAGACCTATGATTATTAGCCAGCAACATGGTTTTTTGAATAAAAGATCAACTGAAAGTAATGTATGTGAATTCGTGCAACATGCCACCTCTGCAATGGATACCGGCTTCCAGTTAGACGCAGTATATACCGATTATTCAAAGGCTTTTGATAAGGTAAGGCATTCGGTCTTGGTGCGCAAGCTTGAAACAATCGGCATTCATGGTGATCTGTTACGCTGGATAATCTCCTATCTCCGTGATCGCAGTCAAGCCGTCACAGTTAAAGGATTCTGCTCTTCTTTTCTTCCGGTCACCTCAGGCTTACCACAGGGATCACATTTGGCTCCGCTTTTATTTAATTTATTTATTAATGACATTTCTTATATATTTAAACATTCCAACATACTATTATATGCGGACGATATGAAAATCTTTAAGAAAGTAAAAACTACATCTGACTGTATAAATTTGCAACGAGATATTTATGAATTCGTAAATTATTGTAAAATAAATTTCTTACAATTAAACATTACTAAATGCAATGTGATCACCTTTACAAGGAGCCCGAATCACATCAAGTACAATTACCAGATAGAAAATATCCCTATTACTCGTGTTACTATTGTAAGAGACCTAGGTATTGTACTAGATAGCAAGCTGACGTTCAACCATCATTTAGACCACATAATTGCTAAAGCTTATCGTATGCTTGGCTTCATCCTAAGAATAAGTAAAGACTTCAAGAGTAGCTTAACATTATCCCTTCTATTTAACGCGTACGTCCGATCTATACTTGAATATGGATCTGTTGTATGGAACCCACAATTTAAATATAAAGAAATAAGGTTAGACAGAATTTTCAAACTATTTATCAGACATCAAAAATACAGATATAAACATATACCTGTCACTGCAACCCTCTCAAATAGACGAGCAGAGAGAGATCAACTCTTTTTGTACAAAGTTTTAAATGGTTACATCGATTCTTCCTTTCTACTCCATCACATATATTTCAATTGCCCCAGAATAAATTCTCGCTGCAGATCATTGTTTCACACTCCTCTCTGTAAGAGAAAGTACACCGGCAATACCTTTCTTCAACGTTCATGCAACTTTTATAATAAACACCTTCAAAGTATTGACCCCTTTTGCTGTACAATTGGACGTTACAAGAGGAGAGTACGACATAAAATCGCTAATCTCACATAGAGCTTGTTAAATCTTAAATCACATTGTATTGTTTGTGTTTGCATTTGTTTTTCTTAAATATCATACCAAAAACATTTTTTTTTTAATACTCAAAAATTTGTTCATCATTTTTATTACTTTTTATTTTATGCAATACCCAACGGTGGAAACTATATTGATTTATTGTATTTCATTTGTGTTTTATATCATATGTACAAAGATTGTTTGTTTCCCAAATAAATAAATAAATAAATAAATAAATAAATAAATAAATAAATAACATTGGCTTTATGCGCTCCTACATCTATTCATAGAGATACTCGTAGATAGATCGACATCGAAAGATCGGATAGTTCACATGGCCTGTTGGTTTATGGGTTAGCGTCTTTGGCTGCTACACTGGAGACGGCAAGTTCGATTTCCGCCGAGGACAAATATTTGCGCTACGAGCTATCTAAGCATTTATTTGGAAATTTATATGTCTGCCTTAATAATTTACTATTAATTTATATTTATAGGATAAAATTCCAATGATGCTATTTTGGCAGTCGGCATTAAGAAAAAATATCAACTTGTAATTGTAAAAATATAATATGATACTTTTTTGGTAATATGTTATATTCCACCTCAGAATATTATTTACCTAAGAAATATGGTAGTCACTCTTTATGTTCTTGTTATAGTGATTATTTTGAGTGACCTCGATAAAATATTTGTAACTACAGTCGTTTCGAGTTATATTCAGCGAATTTAAAACGAACTGTTGCCGTGAACATCACACATAATTTATGGAATCTACCTGGGTCTCTACGTTTCCTAATAGAGGCCCCAATAATTAGAATGTCTGTTATAAACGAGCAGTTTTCCATTCTCTATCAATTCACAGTCCTATATACGGCGAGTTGTTGTTTGTATAGTATTTATTGACATCTAACATTATGCGTATGATAATGTTGTAGCAATCGTAGCCGCCAGCCTAATGGCCTACTGTGTCACACTTCCCAGTCTTTACAGTTGCCGTGTTGTTTAGGTAACCACGCAGAGGAGGCACGTTACCTAAACGTATGACCTTAGACGTTTTGACAATACGTCCAAATTAATCGTCAAGATTGTGGGTTCGAGTACCGACAAGAGTAAGTTTTGCGTTAAACAATGTACATAGGTACTGTTTATCAATGTAGTTCGATTATTGGATACGGTTCTTGTATAACTGTGAGAAGGGCCAAAACCATAGCCTTCGACGCCGATCGGATGCTGATTGGCAGACTTCACTCGTCTCAGTGAACATTATAGAGAACTCTAGGGTTCACGGCTATTATACTTCTTCGTTAGAGCACAGCAATAAAATAAACTTTTGTACCCGGTTGTGCGCCATGACTTTTAAACGCAGAATTTCCGGAATAGGATAGTATATTTTAAACCATTAGGCTGTCACTGTTTTTAGAATGAAAAAAGTTTGGGAGTTTGCATCCGGCTATTTTATGTTTTCGAAACAATTGGTATGAGCGCTGACAATCGACACCGCTGCCAGATCTCACGTTTTGTATGTAAACGAACAGCTAGGGTTCCTATGAGGTGACAGTGCTGTGGGCGGACCGGCGCCGCATATGTTAAGTAGGAAGCAAGCTCCTAAACAGAGTTAATTATTACGGTGGTATTTCACTTTGAAAGCGGTCGGTGAAGGGAACGTGTTTGTTCTACTTGTTGACGAACGAACGGCCCAAGGCTTTGATTGAATGCGTTCGTCTTTGGAAGGTTAGGAAGTTTATGGGAGTTACGAGATTGTTAATACTTATTTCAGTGAATCCAACATACTTGTCTGAATTGGAAAATTCACGCTTAGTTAATTGTTGTTTTTATATGTGTATGCTTATGTTAAAATATATTTATTTCGGGCAAAACAAACAACAAACTAATATAATTGAATAAAGATGCTACTAATACAATGTCTTACAGCGTAAGGGCGGATTCACACTTTTTAACACTTATACCCGTATCAAGTTTTGACATGCAGTGCGAATATAACCATCATGCTTGCAATACACATGCGCCACTGGAAACCGCAAGGTGTGTATGTACACTAACATACTTATTGCATATACTTATAACTATAATCATAGAGTAAGTCCTTGGTGCAGTATTGCGACATGTGAACAGATCTTAAGTACACGAAATATGACTTTACAAATCGATTAAAGCTTCAAACGGAGCCTGACTTTGCGATCCGGAACAAAATATAAATTGGAACATCATTATCTCAATCTATCTGTCAGTTGTAATCCCATGAACAATAGTGAGTCCCAACTCGTAATTTCTACGATTCGTATCTCCCGACGAATGCCTTCGGAGATAGCCATTTGATAGAGAGACAGAGGTGATCATTCTTTGTGGCCAGCCAACCTACTTTTGCGAATTGTCAGGGCTTATTACGAAACATGAAATTGTTGCTTTAAGATAAGCGGCGGAGTGTCGCAGTAAAATATTGTATGAGGCTGTATTAATGTGTCATTGTGTTGGTATGAAACCGGTGCCTGGTTTCAATAACGAGTGGATTACAAGTATAGGTATGTCCATTGAATGTCGATTTTAATTTCAACTTATGAAGTCATTTCGCATGCGCCAAGTACGATGTCGGTAATTACTACGTACTATAATATGCGGGTATACACTTTACGTAGCATATATGACATCACAACTGTAATCCCCTAAGAGGTAGGCAGATGAATGTAGAACACTCCCACGTTTCATCAGTTACGTTTATGTCCCACTATGGAATAGGTGGTGAGTCTATTACCACATACTGGGCATATATCCAGACTCTAAGACACTACTAGAAAATCAATTGAAGAAAGGAATTAATAGGATTTGAACAAAGGACCTCCTGTTCGGCAGTCGCACTTGCAGCCAACACGACCAACGAGCCCTTCATGAGGGTATGCATTTAAAAAGAAATTATTAATGACCAATTATTCAATTTGCATATTTAAGCTCATTATTATGAACATTAAAATTTAATTTGAGATTTTTTGTTTTTTCAAATTGTGGAAACCCTAACGAAACACGGTTCAGAATCTAAGATCTTCTAATTATTTCGCATCACGCATTCGCTCCGAACGACGACGACCGACACTGCCCTTCGATCTCTAATGGATTTTTCCCTTTTTTTCTCTACCTGCGCAGTTCAAACGTGTACCAGTTCGCGGAAGGCTATCGCTGATGGATTTTTTTGTCAAGATTTGTAACTACACGAGTACAAAACGTTCGGCGTCTATTGATCGCGCATTACAATATTAATGGCGCGTGGGTTCCGAATTAGATTAAATATGGAACAAATTTTTTCTCAGCGTATTAACGAGAGCGTACCGCCGCAGTAACGAGATATTTTATGAAGTTGTTTCGACATGTTTATTAAGTACGAGGACCGAGTTATAAATAAATCTGTAGACTACTTAAAGGATCTCCAAAACTTTTTGTTATATTATTTAAATTGAACAATTTTTTTAGCAATATTTTGATTGCCAGGTAGGTGGTACGAATACATTGTAGTTTTTGTGTTGTGTTTCTTATGATGAGCTTATGGTGTGTTTTTTTTTACTGACCTACCTTGAATTATAGATTGTCAGACCAATAATAATATGTCGGAATGAAAATGACATGAAATAAGTCAATCCTAGAGGTCGTTGACCTAAAAAAATGCGTTTCTTATGCGTTAGAAAAAAACATACGTTCAACCACAAAACGATATTTTTAAGTATTGAAGACCAATCAATACAAGAAGAGCCAGCTTTGTGTACCTACTACAGATTATTTTGCAATCTTTCGTACCACAACCGACTTTCGCCGCCATCTTTACATACACGAATTTATTTACATATAATTTATTGTAGGAAAGATTTATGCTCAGTTGTTTCGCTGAGGACATAAGTATAGCAGTACTCGTGTCTAGTCACAGTAACTAAGTAAGTAGTGCAGTCAATATTTATTAGTGTGTAACTCAGAAAACAATCTACATAATACAGTTTAATTACAGTACATAATATAGTAACAATATAACAATGAACATATTTCATTATACGCTAAAGTTTGAGTGGATTAAGTGGTCCTCCTAAATGGTGGATGGGTTCCCACCCAGTAGGCTTCTTTCTAGTACGATATTTTTATAAACTTCATCAATTGTCAATTTGTACTGCTTATACATACAATGAGTGCGTTTATTCCAGCCAAATTACTGTTTTTTTTCTTTCCACACTTTTTATTTTATTTCTGTAAGGTAAAAGATATTTGAAGTTCGGTGACCTCTGCCTGTCCATTGACATACATGTAGCATTATATTTAATTATGTAAGTTGTAAATCGTTACCTAATTATAAAATAAATGATCAGAATTTTAATAAAAATACGCTAAAGACATCTGAAGGTCAGCGAGTTTTGTGATACGTGAAAACGTAAAATATTATTATTATAATCACACCAAGAACCCTGCGGTGTAAGTAGACAGCACGGCGTGTTCAACATCTCCATTCTCATAGGCCTTGAGGCCATTCATCTCTTTTCACACGCGATAACCTGTTTAGTAGAGTACCGATTCTCTCAAAAGTTACGAAAAGACGAAAATAGAT